>PVIU01013161.1:0-57093 GCA_004026605.1 Ondatra zibethicus | reverse complement strand
GTTTTCTATTTCCATCCATTTGCATGCAAAATTCAAGATGTCATTGTTTTTTACAGCTGAGTAGTATTCTAATGTGTATATATTCCACACATTCGTGATCCATTCTTCCATTGAGGGGCACCTAGGTTGTTTCCAGGTTCTGGCTATCACAAATAATGCTGCTATGAACATAGTTGCACAAATGCTTTTGTAGTATGATTGGGTGCCTGAACTAGCCTTGTCCCATAGTCACACTGATGAATATCTTGATCATCACCATAGAAATTTCGCCCGATGGATGGAGATAGAGACAGAGACCCACATTCACATCAAAACAGTGGACTGAGCTCCCAAGGTCCAGTCGAAGAGCAGAAGGTGGGAGAAGATGAGCAAGGAAGTTAGGACCATGAGGGGCTTGTCCACCCACTGAGACAGTGTTCTTGATCTAATGGGAGCTCACCAAATCCAGCTGGACCGGAACTGAACGAGCATATGATCAAACCGGACTCTCTGAATGTGGCTGCCAATGGGGGCAGACTGAGAAGCCATCAATAATGGCACTAGGACCTATCTCTTCTGCATGTATTATCTTTTTCGGAACCTAGTCTATTTGGATGCACACCTTCCTAGGCTGGGATGGAGGTGGGAGGTCCTTGGACTTCCCACAGGGCAGGGGACCATGCCCTCTCTGAAGGAAGCAGGGGGAGGGCTGGGGGGGAGCGGGAGGGGACTGGGAGAAGGGGAGGAAGTGTAAATTTTTGAATGAAAAAAATAAAAGAATATGGAAAAAACCCTTTGAAAAGAATGTTCAAAAACTGTAAAAAAATAAAAAAAATCTTAGAGACTAATATTAATATATTTAACAGGTCTTATCCTATAAAAATCAGAATCATCAAAAATAAATAGAACTATGAGGATAGTGATGCAATCTTTTTAAAGACACTATTCACTCAAATTTCCTACCATTCTTTTCTGATTAGTTTCTTCAATAAACATGTACTCAGACTGGCTTTACATGATTAATCAGATCAGTTGTACTATGGGTCAAGCACTACACAGTCAATTTGACCATAAGTAATCAGTCCCATTCTGTCCTAATGACCAAATAAAGCCTGGTTTGAATGGCAATTTCATTTAATTTTCAGCTCAAAAGTGTCCCGGAGATTTAGTTCACAGATACTCAACCTTTGCCACTCTTCTAGAAATTCAAAATGTGGTTTTCTAAGATAATGGTTGTACTTTTAGTATCTGTTGATTAAGGAAATACATAATAGCAAAAGGTTACAATTGATTCAACGTTGGTTTTAAATGAAAGCGTATTTCCTTAAACTCAACAGCATTTACATACATATTTATGCAATATATGTTAATTTATGCACTCTATAGACAGTGCTCCGTGACCAGCACTTCAATCAATGTACTTGTACAATATTTTTTGAGTATCTCCCCTACTCTTACTTCAAAGGACCATAGGTTTATGGATTTGAAGCCCTGAAATTTAATCCTGACTTTCCATACCCTAGCCTGACTGATGAGTGACACATATTAGCCTGAAAGGCTACAAGGGTCCAACAAGTTTAACATCAGCAATGAGGAAAGAAGACAGAGTCTTGTGACAAAAGAACGCTCTTAGACTTGCTTTCAGGATAACTAAGCATGAGCGCTCCATTTTCTGGCCCTTGTTTCTTTATCCATAAAGATGTTGGGACCATTTGGAGTCCTGGCCTCCAGCTGCTCTTCCCCTATACGTCCCCGCCAGCTGGGGACCACCCTGTCCACTACCCCTTTTTCTCGGTTGGACTTTCACTTGCTGTGCCTGCAAGGCCTGGAACCAAAACCAGAGCTAAGGACGTCAGGATTAACACATACCCCAATCCACCCTCACCTTCCGAGGGCGACCTCTCAGCATTCCCTAGTTCCCAATCTAGGTGGGACCTGCAATTGCAGCGCACAATGCCTGTCTTCGCTCTATGTGCTACCATACAGTTCGTGAGCTTCAATGGTCCCAACATAAAGGAGAGATAATAAAGCTAGCTTTGTGTAATTGTGCTGAGAAGTAAAAGAACAATGATGCATACAAGTATCTCTCTCACCATTGAATTTTACTGTACAATGGGCACATTTTATTAGAACCTGACTCTCCATTGTATATTTATCAATCATTTTTAATCTTGTGATGACTACACCTGGTTATATCATTTGGATGGTTTTGATCATGAAATCAAGTAACACAACAATTTGTTCACTTTTCTCAACACAAGATTACAATAGCACTAATAACTCCAATGAAGAAGACTGAATCATAATGTGGAAACCATCTTAGTTCATAGTCAATATTTCTTTCCTATTGTCTTATCTTCCTTGCTATGTTTGTCTCTGAATTCAAGAAGACTTAATATTTGTTTCATCATCACAGGTTCCTCTTCTCAGGCATCTTTTGTGGTGTCTGTTTTAAATTAATCCCTAAATTACATGGGCTTTATTACAAAAATAGAGATTCAGGAACTGAGGAGAAAGTTCAGTCACTCAAGTGCCTGTCATGCAAGCATGAGGACCTGAATTGGATCCCCAAAACTTTTATTAAAAAATACAGTAATACAGAAAGAGACACAGGAGGAGTCTTGGAGGTTGCTGACCAGTCCTCTCAGCAAAACTGTGAGCTCAAATTCTAATGAGAGATGATTTTATGTCAACAAACAACATAGGAGGAGACTGAGAAGGACATCCTCTGTCAACCTCTGACCTCCACATGCATAGACACACATGCATGAGTACAAACGTGCATACACATGTGTGCAAACACACCCAATAGCGGCTCATTACAGCCCCAAAAAATTCAGTGTTGTAGTTGGGACAATCGACAGAAAATTGGGAGAAAAGTTTTTCCTTCTAAAATATTTGTCATTGTTATTAGTTAAAATACATGAATGAAATCTTTTTCATTTTTATGACTTTCTGATATGAGTTCAAATCAACATTTGCATAATTTATAAGAAGACATTATGAAATGTAGACACTATGCTGCAGTGATACTCTTAAAAACACACATCAGCTCTTCCAGGCTGATACATATACTTAGCTATGAAAATAAAACTTTCAAATTCATAGTATGAAATCTTATAACTTCCTGATGGGATGAACTTTCAAGGAGTTTAAATTAGAAATTAAGGGCCCAATTGTTTCAGATGATTTCTTATATATGTTTCTACCTAATGATACACATCTTCATGCATAACTTTGTAACAAATGAATTGAGTCATTAGATACTGTCTAGCATCTAGAATATATTCCTCTGGAATATAGACAGGACATTTGCATGGTGAGCAGATGGGGTACATCCTAAAAGAACATATGATTATATAAGCTAAGGAAACTATATGGTACATATTTCCTGTTAATAGCTTGAATTCTGGCTGATGTTTCCTTTTTATTAGACGAAGAAGAAGACTATGTGTGCCCACATGGGAACCTACTACTGTAGCAGCTTTCTAAACTATAAACATATATGAGAGGAATTTTAATTGAGTCACTATGTAATGGGGGACAGTACCACAAGTAGACATCTTATGCTACCAAATAAAATATACCATGCCACGAATGGGTTGTTTGTTGAATCTTTAACTAAAACACCACAGATTATTGACAAAATTACTGGTTGTTTTTCACAACCATTTGGCAAATCCTATTGCTGAAAATAATACTTACTCTGCCATCAAACATGGATCTAGATGGAGAACTGGTGCCCAAATAGAAGCTTTACCCCTATGGATGAACATTCACAGTGCCAAAAGGTATTCTGAACAGCACCAGAGGGAAAAAAGTAATCATCAATATCACCCAGCTACAAACCGTGTGGCCCACAATAAAAACATAATTATAAAGTATACTGGTACAACCTGGCACAGAATCTACAAGAATAACCAAGAACCTTTCTGTTTGGTTGTATTTAAGGTCCACTCAATGAAATGGAACCCATACCTAACAATGATAAAATGGCAAAGAACATGAGGCTAGGTAGGTCATGGGCCTAGAGGAAAACCTACTACTATGCAGAAGGAACATAATAAAAATGACTACTAATGACATATTCCAATACCCATAGAGAAGAGCATCTCTCAGCCCTCATCAAAGCTTATTTTGCAGTAGATGGTACTTAATGCAGAGATTCACAACTAGACAATGTATAGGGAGTGAGAAACTTTAGAGCACTCTGCCCTAAATGAAATGCCTTTATCAAACCCCTACCTTAAGACTAGGTTATCTACATGGAAGAGGGGTGAAGATTTTGTAAGAACCAGAGGTGATAAATAGCTCCAAACATCTTTTTCCAGACACAATAAGACTGGTACACATATGAACTCACGGAGACTGTGGCTGCACATGACCTGCACAAATTCAAACTAGACAGAATCCCAGAATGAAGAAGGAGAAGTGGACACAAAGTTCCATTTCTAACCAATACATTTTTGACAAATTTAAGATTAATGAATGTGAGATAACATACTCATTGTAATATTATTTCCAAAGAGACAACAGTACTGCTTTAGGCATCTTTCATCATTAACTTCTTTTCAAAATTTGTTCAGATTTATTTTATATTATGTGTATGAGTATATTGCCAAAATTTTTGTCATGTATTACTTGCATGCTTGGTGCCAGCTAAGTTCAAAGAGTGCATTAGATCTTCTGAGAATTGATGTGTCAGTGGTTCTGAGCCACCATGTGGATACAGAAAATCCAACACTTGTCCTCTGCAAGAGGAACTGCTAAGCCACACTCTGGCCTTCCTTCATCATTAATTATTAACGTTAAACAACCAGCTTTTTTCCTACATGCTGTGTTTCTGTGTGTGTATGTGTGCATGTGCATGCCTAGCTAACATGGGGAGAAAGAGAGGATCAGCAGGAGTGTGTGGAGCTAACAATGGGTAATGATCAAAATGTGTTTTATACATGCATGAATTGTCAAAGATAAGTAAAGACATTTATTTGAAATAGCACAGGGCTGGAGATAGGCCTCAGCAGTTAAGAGTGCTTCCTCCACAGTCATGAAGACTGGTGTTTGTGCCCAAGTACCCATGTAACAAGCTCATTGTCCTTGTCCACATGTGAAGGATTAGGTGGACCTAATCCTAGAAGGATTGTTGGGTCTTGGTAATTTCCAGTGAGTCAAGAAAGCACAATCCCAAGGTTAAAGATGAGAGCCTTCCTGAAAAGAACAGGAAGAGTAAAGTAGAAGACACCCAACACCCATCTGTTGACCTATGCACATACACAGATGCATGCACACCCTTACAGGAGTGTGCACGCTCTCACAGGGGCATGCACACTCTCACAGGGGCATGCACACTCTCACAGGGGCATGCACACTCACACAGGGGCATGCACACTCTCACAGGGGCATGCACACTCTCACAGGGGCATGCACACTCACACAGGGGCATGCACACTCTCACAGGAGCATGCACACTCTCACAGGGGCATGCATACTCTCACAGGTACATGCACAACCTCACAGTGGCACACAAACTCTCCAAGGTACCAGACTCTCACAGGGGCATACACTCACAGGGGTCATGCACAGTCTCACAGTTTCATGTGCACACTCAAAAGGGCATGAACACTAACAGGAACATATACATACACACAAATGAATAAGCAAATTTTATAAATGTGTCCCTATATGGGCCACCAAGAAAAAATAACACATATGGATCTATAGTTGAAAATGCAAAGAGACAAAGAGAGAGTGAAAGAGAAGAGAAAGAGAGCTGTTTACTACAATTTCCCATATTACTGAATATTTCCTGTATTACATGAGTTCTGATATGCCTACATTTTCTGATATCTACCAGGAAGTGCACCCACTATGTTATTTTGGAAAATTCATTGTTAGAGTGTCATTTCATTAGTTCCAAAGGATGAGGCAATGTCTTAAATTGTTGATTGTCATTTATCCTTTGGTATTTTAGGTGCTGGAGCCTTAACATCTAGAAGACAAAAAGGCAAAACCTCATCAAAGATTAGAGATCCTTGTTCACAATTTACTCTGCAATATGTTGCAATTTGGAATCATTTCCTCCTTGCTTGCTGCCATAGGCCTGTAATTAAATACCCATCTCATACATCTATCGTGGGAATAAGCGAGATAATGCATGTAAAGCAGCAAGCACAGAGATTGGCAAAGGGTATGTTCTCAGTAAATGGTAGCTATAAAAAAATCTCTTAGCCATTTACTCACCAATAGCAACTGGGAATTAACTGCCTGTGCCTAATGGAGTTAATAGGAAGGGGAAAATAATACTTACTCTATGCTTTCATAGTGTAGTTTTCCTAAAGATCTTTGGAACATTTTCTATTTAATTGTTTAGGCACTGCATATTATTTGAGGAATTTCATTTTAAGCTATTAAAATAAATTGGATGGTTTTAGTGTCATAGAATAAAACACTGGTAAAATATGGAGGTCCTTAAATCTTGTAATTCTTATTCTAATATCCTAAGCTCTGTGCTAAAATGAGACCCAAATCCTGAAGGTACATAGATTCTTATTTTATGTAAGTGTTATGAAAAGTCACTGTTATAATCAGGTAAATTATTTTATGCACTCTTATACAAATAACAATAGGGTTTGATGGTAAAATTTATAAATATATTTTATATCCATTTGTCTTCAAATTTCATGATGTAATTGTTTTAACAGCTGAGTAATATTCCACTGTATAAATGTACCACATTTTCTTCATCCATTCTTCGGTTGAGAGGCATCTAGGTTGTTTCCAGTTTCTGACTAATATAAATGAAACTGCTATGGACATAGTGAAGCAAGTGTCCTTGTGCTAGGATTGAGCATCCTTTGGGTATATGTCCAGAAGTGGTATATCTGGGTCTTGGGGTAGATCAACTTCCAATTTTCTGAAAAACCACCATGTAGATTTCCAAAGTGGTCATACATGTTTGCACTCCAACCAGCAATGGAGGGTTATTCTCCTTGCTTCACATTCTCCCCAGCATGAGTTGTCACTTTTGTGTTTGTATTTAACCATTCTGACAAGTGGAATCTCAGACTTGTTTTGATTTGCATTTCCCTGATGGCTAAGGATGAAGAACATTTCTTTAAGGTTTTTCAGGCATTTGCAATTCTTATGTTGAGAATCTTCTGTTTAGGCCTGTACACCATTTTTAATTGGATTATTTTGTTTGCTGGTGTCTAGTTTCTTGAGTTCTTTATATATTTTGCAAATTAGCCCTCTCTCAGATGTTGGGTTGGTAAAGATCTTTTCCCATTCTGTAGGCTGCTGTTTTGTCCTATTGACAGTGCCTTTTTCTTACAGAAGCATTTCCATTTCATCAGGTCCCATTTACTGTCTATCTTAGTGCCTGACCTATTGGAGTTCAGTTCAGAAAGCTGTCTCTTGTGCCAATATGTTCAAAGTTATTCCCCAATTTCTCTTCTTTCAGATTCAGTGTACCTGGTTTTATTTTGAGGTCTTTGATTCATTTGTACTTGAGTTTTGTACAGAATGATAGATATGGATTTATTTGCATTATTCCATATTTCTTACATCCAGTTATACCAGCAAAATTTGTTGGAAGTGCTTTCTTCTTTCCATTGCATATTTTTGACTTCCTTGTCAAAAGTCGTGTGTCCATAGGCATGTGGATTTATGTCTGCATCTTCCATTCAATTCCATTGATCCACCTGTCTATTTTTATGACAGTACCATGTGGTTTCTACTGCTATTATTCTGTAGTAGAGCTTGAAATCAGGGATGGTGATGCTCTGGAAGTTTTTTCATTGTACAGGATTGCTTTACCTATCCTAGGCTTTTTGTTTTTCCAAGTGAAGTTGAGTATTGTTGTTTCAAGCTCTGTAAAAAATTGTATTGGAATTTTAATGGGGATTGCATTGAATCTGAATGGTGTGAGAAATCCTTCTGTATATGTGTTGATTTTATTGGCTAATGAATACAGAAGCTAGCTTGGCCTGTGATAGGGCAAACTAGAGCTAGGTGGGGAAAACTAAACTGATTTCTGGGAAAAAGAAGGCAGAGTCAAGGAGACACCATGTAACCCTGTTGGAGACAGACCTCATGGTGATACACAGATTAATGGAGATGGGTTAGTTTAAGATATAAGAGTAAGCCAGAAATATGCTTAAGCTATTGGCCAAACAGTGCTGCAATTGATACAGATTTCTGTATGATTATTTCGGGGCTGAGTAGCAGGGACCAAACAAGCAGCCTCATGTAAACATCTGTAGATTGTTTTTGTAAAGATGGCCATTTTCACTATGTTTACTGACCCATTAACATGGGAAATCTTTCCATCTTCTGACATCTTCTCCAATTTCTTTCCTCAAAGACTTGACGTTCTTGTCATAAAAGTCTTTCGCTCACTTGATTAGAGTTACCTCAAGATGTTTCATATTATTTGTGACATTGTGAAGGGTGATGTTTCCTTGATTTCTTTATCAGACCATTTATCGTTTGTATATAAGAAGGAAACTTTTTAGTTATCTTGTATCCAGACATTTCACTAAAGGTATTTATTAGCTGTAGGAGTTCCCTGGTAGAATTTTGGGGGTTGCTTATGTATATTATCAAATCATCTGCAAATAATTATACTTTGATTTCTTTCTTTCTAATTTGTATTCCTTTGATCTTATTTGTCTTATTGCCCTAGCTAGAGCTTTAAGTATATTGAATAGATATGAAGAGTGGAAAACCTTGTCTTGTTCCTGATTTTAAGTTTTTCTCATTTAATTTGATGATGAATATTGGCTTGCTGTATATTGACTTCATTGGGTTTAGGTATGTCCCTTGTGTCCCTGATTTCTCCAAGGCTTCTATAAAAAAGGGGTGTTGGATTTTTCCAAAGGACTTTTCAGCATCTAATGAAATGACCATGTGTTTTTCAGTTTGTTTATATGGTGGATTACAAATCATCTTGAATGAGGTAACCTGTTGTAGGAAGAACGGCCTGCATCCCACGGCTCAGCTAGCTTAGCCCCTGAAATAACCACACAGAAACTGCATTAAATTAAATTACTGCCTGGCCCATTAGCTCTAATTTCTTATTGGCTAATTCTTACATCTTAATTCAACCCATTTCTACCAATCTGTGTAACACCACGAGGTCGTGGCTTACTGGGAAAGATTCTAACCAGCGTTAGTCTCAGGCAGGAGCTTCATGGCATCTCTCTCCCTCTCTCTGCTTCCTTCCCCCCAGAATTCAGTTCTGTCTTCTCCACCTATCTATGTTCTGCCCTATCAGGCCAAGCAGTTTCTTTATTGGTTAGCCAATGAAAGCAATACATAAACAGAAGGACCTCCTACACCAGTAACCCACACCCAGAAAGACAAACATAGTATGTCATGTAAAGGAGAACCATGCTACAATCCACAGACCCAGAGAGGCTAAGTACCAAGGGGGGCTCAAGACCAAGGTCAGTTCTCACTGGGAAGGGGACATATAAGAAATCTTGTGGGTGGATGGGGGAAAATTGGTGATAGAAACATGAGGAATCAGGTGGGGGAAGGATGGAGAGGGAGAATACTGAAAGAAATGACTGAAAAAGTAGGGGTCTTTCAAGGTCAGGTAGAAACCTGGGAGAAGGCAAACTCCCAGGAATCTACAAGGATGACCCCAGATAATACTCCAAAAAGTAGAGGATAATTAGCCTGACGTTGCTATCTCCTGTGATCAGGCAAGACTTCCAGTGGAGGGATTAGTACACCAACCCAGCCACATAACTTTAGACCTACAATTTTTCCTGCCTACAAGACACACTAGGGTAAATTTGGCACAGAAAATGTGGGAGTAACCAACCAATACTTGTCTAGCCTGGGACCCATGCTATCAGAGAGATCCCACACCTGATACTTCTGGAGGGCCAGGATCCAGAGACTGGATAGCCCAGAGACCTAGGATAGAACCAAAAATGACTGGCAAAAAGTCAATATAATGATATCTAATAATATTCTGCTATACTCATATATTGGTGCCTAGACCAATTGTCATCAGAGAGGCTTCATCCAGCAACTGATAGAAACAGATGCAGAAACACAGTCGAATATTAGGCCTAGTTCAGGAATCCTGTTGAGGAAAGGAAGGAAGGATTGTAGGAGACATAGAGGTCAAGCATATTACAAAAATCCATAGAATCAACTAACCTGGGCTCAGAGAGACTGAACTGACAACCAGGGAGGCTAAATAGGACTGACTTAGACCCTCTGCATATATAATATAATTGTGTCACTTAATGTTCTTGTGAGATTCCTAACAGTGGTAACAGGGGCTGTCTGTCTCTCTTTTGATGGCTCTTGGGAGCCTATTCTTTATACTGGATTGCTTTCCCCAGCATTAATACAAGGGGAAACTTGATATATCATGTTTTGTTGATATCTAAGGGAGACCTTCCTTTTTCTGAACAGACACAGAGGAGGAGTGGATGGGGGCAGAGTAGAAGTAGGGTGAAGGACTAGGATGAGAGAAGAGAAGGGAAACTGGTCAGGATGTAAAATAAATAAAATTTAAAAACATTTAAGAAGTCCAAAGTAAAACAATTCATGGTTTTTAATAAATTATATATGTTAAAATATAAATACAGTTTTCCAAAGTTTAAAATAAGTCATTCTATTGAATCTATGATATAATGTGATCAGTTGGTGAGATGAGTGATTTTTATATAGGAAAGGATCATGGGTATTATTATTTGTTGTGGGAGGCTCTTTGTTCATTCACAGCAGCTCAGACCTGAAATAATCACACAGAAACCATATTATTTGCAATACTATTTGTCCAATAGCTTAAGTATATTTCTAGCTTGCTCTTATATCCTAAACTAACCCACCTCCATTAATCTGTGTATCACCATGAGGTCGTGGTCTACCAGCAAAGTTTTGGCAGGCTACAGTAGAGATGGCTATCCTCAGCAACAGCTACATGGCTTCTTCTTGACTCTGCCTTCTTTCTCCTGGTATTCAATTTAATCTTCCCTGCCTAGCTCTGTTCTGCCCTATCACAGGCCAAAGCAGCTTCTTTATTCATTAACCAATAAAAGCAAAACATAGACAGAAGGACTGCCCACACCATTTCCCCTTTTCTGTTTAAATAAAAGGGAAGATTTAAACTTTAGCATAGTAAAATTACATATAGCAAGACAGGTATTAAACAAGAATTACAGTTTGATACTCTTAATCCCAAGGTTGTGGGTTCATGCCCCACATTGGGAGTCATTTTACAAATGAAGGCTGCTTGTTCATTTTCCAGCTGGCCAGACCTGAATAACCTCACAGAAACTATATTATTTAAAACACTACTTGGCCAATCACTTAAGTGTATTGCTAGCTAGCTCTTATATCTTTGGTTAACCCATTTCTATTAATCTGTGTATCACCATGTGACTACAGCTTACCAGCAAGATTCTGGCAAGTCTGTCTCTGGTGGAGACTATATGGCTTCTCCTGACTCCACCTTTCTCCCAGCATTCAGTTTAGTTTTCCTGCCTATTTCTACTCTGCCCTATCACATGCCAAAGCAGTTTTTTTCATTTATTAACCAATAAAAGCAACACACATATAGGACTTCCCACATCATTTATTGATTTGGTTTCTTTGACTATCATTAGAGATGTTTTTTTTTCACTAGAAATCCTTGTTTGTAATTTTTCTCATACATAACCACCATATGGATATCACTATGCCAAAACATCATTTTAGACTACTTTTATGATAATGTTAAAGTATCCTGATATTAGAGAGATCACAAAGACCAACCACTGTATGAATATGTGGCTTTATTGAACTAATTTTAACCTTAAAATTTTGATAATTCACTTTCACTTTTAAAGGAACCATAAGACTTGAAATTTAAGTCCTGTTCATTTTTGTTCACAAACAAAATATTCTAAATGATGCCATTATGCTCAGGAATGGCCTTTTAAAGGCCAGTGCTTGTGCATGTAGTGATATAACTGTAGCATCACAATTAGATAGTTTATTGACTAATTGTGCAAGACACATGCCAATCATTTCTATTACAGAAATAAAAGCCATTTAATAAGCAAAGGGTCATTCTTTGAATTATTGTCCAATGGGACAAAATAAACTATTGGAGTATTAGTTAACATCTTTATTTTTTTCCTGTAAAATCCTTAAACATTGAAATTCATCCTGAGCTTAGTATGTAACTACTGAAGTAGCTGTCTTATTCCAATATCATATTTTTAAAAGTTATAAAGTACTATATTCTATTATCTAACTTGCCACCATTGTCTAAGATACCTTTTTATGGGACAGTAAAGTCAATAACTCTGGTCCAGAGTGAACAGAATAGCTAAAGAATTTCTGTGAATTCTGAATCAATATCATCAGTTCAAAGGCATGCTGTACGCACAGAGATTTGCTGTGTATGCCTGTGAAAAGGTACAGTTAAATGTCTGTTGCAAATCAAACATGATACTGAATTTCAACTAATTTCATCCAGATGTTTAACTGGAAAAAAAATCCTTTTAGTACATATTGTTTAAATTTGATAGTTTTTGAAAAGGTAGTTCAGGAAGGAAATAAAAAACCTCTCAATTAGTAACATTTTTGTGTACATATTAATCTAATGTTCAGATCACTCTCACAACTTTTTAAGCAGAGTCTTAAAGTCATATATTGATAAAAACCAATATTATTATATCAATTCTAGTCTGTCAGGATATAATGAAATCACATTATTTATATTTCTCAAAGTCAAAATATATATCAGTTCATGGGGAAGTTATCCCGGGTTTTATTTATTAAGAAAAGAATTCCTAGAAAAAAGAATGAGCAAAATTCTTTTTGATTATTTTCAAGAAATTTCTTGTTTACATTTAAAATAGTCATCTCTGTCTTCCCAACTTCCCCAGAACCTACTGCCTTATATTTATCAGTTTCAAAACTGTCTTCCTGTGGATTATAAGCTCCTTGACACAAAAGGTCTGCACCATATTTTTATTAACTGAATTTATTCATTTATTTTGCATCCCAACTGCAGTTTCCCCTTCCTCCTTTTATTCCAGTTTTCTTCCCTCAATGCCACTCCTGCCAATCCACTACTCTTCTATTTCTGCAGCATATTTTTAGTGAAAACGTACCTGCTCACACTGTACCAGGCATGGGCCTCAGTGTTCTTACATTTATCATCTCATTTTTTTTCTCAGCAGTTCTATCAGGCAGGTAGTACCAAGATCTGAAGTTCATAGCTAAGGAAATGGAAGCTGGAATAAGCTGTCTGAAGCTAGTTTAGTTTCAGAAGTACGATTTGGATGGCCTAACTATTCACAGCACCTTTCCCATGCTTTCCAGCCTTCCTTCAGTTGTCTAAGTACTTCTTGGGAGATAAGAGTAAACAGGAAGGAAATATCACCTTTCATTTCAGTATACAAATAAAAGCCAGCTAACCATAGATTAGGGGTCCATTTAAAATTGTATTATTTTAATTCTAAGTGTATTGTGGGGAGGTACATGCAAGTGACGGAGCCCATGGAGGTCAGAAGAAGGATGCAGATGACCTGAAGCTAGAATTGCAAGTGGTTGTGAACTGCCCTGTGTAGGTGCTGGAAACTGAAGTTGGATCCTCTGCAAGAGCAACATGCGCTCTTAATTTCTGAGGTTTCTCTCCAGCCCAATGGGTATTTTTTTAGGCCAAAGCAGAACATACTCTATTTTTAACACACAGTATATTAACAACAACTTTATATATGGAAAATAAATAACTTGAAAGGACAGAAGAAAGCCTTGGCATACCTTTAGGATGCCAGCAGACCTACAGGGGTGCAAATAGGACAATATCTCTCTTCCGTGGATATTGAATACAGAAAGTAGTGGGGATAACTGTATCTTTTAACTTCAGGCATGGAAATGAGCAGATTTTTCAACAAGAGTTTTCTAGGTAAAGGTTTCTATCACCTAGCTGTGCTTTTAAATTTTAAATACTTTATGTGTTTATCTTGCACAATACACAATGCATTAGTTCATTTAAGTAAATTGAATGAGTAAAAGAGAACATTTATAATTAGAACAATTTTCCAATGTAAATGAATGCATGTGTCCTTTTAACATGCTTGAATATTTTGTGTTCTTAATTGGCATAATTAAGATTACAAGGGAAGCAATTCTTTGTTAATCTTTAGACCCCTATTTTTCTCTAATATTATAATTACAGACAATGCAAAACATAACAAACTCTTCATTTGTGAAACTTAACACTCTGTATTTCTTATGTTGATCCTGACAAATGCCTGATGCATTTTTAGCTATGTTCACTAAAATTATACACAAAATTATTTCCTTCTTATTTTCCCATTCACATAAACACATTTAAAGGAAAAGCAAACACCTTTAGAAAATCATGAAAATCAGAAAATCAAAAGACTAATGTCTTGCTTTTGAAAATGTATAATTTCACAATAAGATATTATTTGTTCATGTGGTAATGCTTTTATTATAAATATTTTCTCTTTACAATTTATAATTTTAATGAACATTCCACATCGATACATTTTGTCTTTTATTTAATTGATTTTTATTGAGCTCTGCATTTTTCTCTGCTCCCCTCCCTGCCTCTCCCCTCCCTTTCAACCCTCTCCCAGGTCCCTATGATTCCAATTTACTCAGGATATCTTGTCTTTTTATACTTCCATGCTTATATCTATGTATGTCTTTCATAGGGTCCTCATTGTTGTCTAGGTTCTCTGGGATTGTGATTTATGGGCTACTTCTCTTTGTTTTATGTTTAAAAACCACTTATGAGTGAGTACATGTGATAACTGTCTTTCTGTCTCTGGGTTACCTCACTCAAAATGATGTTTTCTAGCTCCATCCGTTTTCCTACAAAATTCAAGATGCACATGTCCTTGTGGCATGATTGAGCATCCTTTGGATATATACCCAAAAGTAATATTGCTGGATCTTGAGGTACGTTGATTCCTAATTTTGTAGAAATTACCTTACTGGTATACAAAGGGGGTGTACCAGCTTGAATTCCCACCAGCAATGCAGAAGTGTTCCATTTACCCCACAACCTCTCCAGCATAAGTTGTCATCAGTATTTTTGATCTTGGCCATTCTTACAGGTGTAAGATGGAATACAAGAGTTGTTTTGATTTGCATTTCTCTGATGACTAAGGATATTGAACATTTCCTTAAGTGTCTTTCAGCCATTTTAGATTCCTCTGTTGAGAGTTCTCTTGTTTAGGTCTGTACTCCATTTTTATTGGATTATTTGTTCTTTTGATGACCAGTTTCTATAGTTCTTTGTATATTTTGGAGATCAGATCACATTGGCACAGGAGACTACTTCCTAAATATAACCTCAGTAGCACAGACACTGAGAGAAACAATTAATAAATGGGACCTCTGAAACTGAAAATGTTCTGTAAAGCAAAGGACAGGGTCAACAAGACAAAATGACAGCCTCCAGAATGAGATACCTTTATTTTTACTGTTGAAATGCAGAATGCTAGGCAATGAACAGAAAATTAAGTCTATCTGATGATCATCTCAACTTTGTTTACACAGGTAAACATCAACTCCTAGAAACAGAATAGATTTAATACTAAGCTTATTATGAAGTCTGTAATGCTGGAAAAACGCTATTTTTTCCGTGCCTCAATTTCTTCATGTGTAATAGAGAGCTGACAGAAACATTGCCTTATTTTATAAAATGAATGTGAGAATTAAGCAGGTTAATGCACTCAAATGATATAGAATAGTGCTGGTACCCAGAAAGTGCTTGATAAACATTAACTCGTCATTTTACTGCAGTGATACTTGCAGTTTTATGTCATTATCTAAGCAACAGTAACTATGTGGACATTGAAATCAGAGGTCAAGTGACTGAAAAATTATTTCTATGTATACCTATGTGAGTGTCATTGTGTGTGTTTGCATGCCTCTGTGTGTGTGTTTCTTGTGTCTGTGACTATGACTGTGTATGCAGGCCAGAGGTCAACCCTGGGTGTTGTTTCTCAGAGGTCATTCATCTTACTTTTTGAGACTGGATCTCTCCTTGACTTGAGCTCACTGACTCATCTAGACCGAGTTTCATACAAGCATCAGGACTCAACCTGTTTCAGCCTGCCCAACTCTGGAACTACAATTATGAGCCAGCACAGCTGGCATTTTTCTGTGGGTACTGGAGATCAAACACCAGTCCTCATGCTTGTGACGCAAGCAGTTTCCTGAGTGAGATATCTTCCCAGCCCCTAACTACTTTTAGTGACTTTTCCCTAAAACTTTCGTGCTAGAAAAAAATCCTAGGTTACGAACAATATTGAATTACTTAATCAAATTTTATTGACTCATTAAGGGGAAGATAAATTCCTGCTTTGCAGCTTAATTTTATTTTTGTTTCCATATTTTACTGTAAGAGATTTTCTTTCCAACTGGTTGCTGCTGGTCCTAAGTCCATTCATTTTCTCTCTCTTTAAGAAACTCTCACTAGAAAGCACTTCTCCCTGTAATTATATAATAGCATTAGTGGGCTCTTTTGCAGGAGGCTTTTTATAACATTCCATAATTACAACATGTCCCTATTAATTATATAATCTTCTAGAACAGATATTGATAGAAAATTTTCTTTGATATGTTTTATAAAAGAAATTTAATGCTTGGGTACATTCATAAGTACACAGAATTTGGCAGGTCATTTTCATCTCTGGATCTCACTTTTCTCATTTGGAAAATAAGAAAATTTGAGCTATAATATATTCTTTTATTATTTTCCAACATCCAAGCTTCTAAAATTTAATCACGCCATGAACTAATACACATTTGCGAGCCTGCACTCAAGAAATTTTCTGGCTTCAATGGATAGTTTTCTCAATATTTCCTATAACATTTGCTTAAAACAGTGGGAATCAAGCTTCTTGAGCAAATTTCAATTTAAAAACCTTCATTGCCATATTTAGCAAAATATTTTCCCAAAGCTAGTAATGAACTGTTCAGCCGTCATCCTCAAAAGCCATCCAACACAAATTCAGACGTAAGCAAAAAGAAAAATAATTCCAGTTCTGTTAGACTATTTTAGAAGCACTCTTTTATTCTTTTAAGAATCACTGATTATTTCAATTTGTGCTGATTGCTGTTTTCAAGAAGTAAATATGTTTTGTTTTCTATCCTCTCCTGGTTGTTGCCTAAATGGCAGTTTTTTGTTTCTATGGAGACTTCTGTCAAGTTTTAAACGTGTTTAATGCCACCCTCAAATCAGACAGCTGTGTGAGTAATCTGAAGGCCCTGCCCGCTGTTGCTTCATCAGTTGACTGCTTTGATGAAGACTTTACCCTTCCCCACTCACTGCTGTCACATAGGAGAAAAACTGAGAGCTGGGTGTTTTAAAGTATGTATGCGTGCGTGCGTGCATGCATGCGTGTGTGTATGTGTGTGTGTGTGAGAGAGAGAAAATCTGATTCACTAGATCTTTCTTACTGGTTGCTGGAGGAATATATTAGATATGATATTTGCTTAATCTAGGAATGTTTTCCTTCACCAACAGGCCTGTCAACTACATGTAATATGACAAAAGATTTAAATAAGGAAAAACTATGTGGAAACTCTATATGGTATTTCTGTCCTGAGAATGAACACTCGGGCAAAGGAGAATAGACGTAATGCCTTGGTCAATTTACATAAGATATGTAAGTACAGTGTAATACTAGATGTGGTTTTCTAAAGAAGGATCTCCTTTTATAACATTTCAAGAATAATTAGAACAACTCAAACACTTAATTGGAGCAATTTAATGGGAAGATTCAGTTATAACTGGAAGAGGCTGAGGATATCCTGGGTTTCAACCCTGTGATTTTATAAATGGACAGAGAACAGAAGTTAAGTTATTTACTCAAGTGCACTACGGTGATTACTAGAAATGGCAGGACTTAAAACTGGCTTTCTTGGCTCTCACTTAGTTTTCCTTCTCACATAATTTGCTGCCTCTTGGCTATTTAAATTTTGAGGTTTGAAATGTTTCTCAACATTTATATTCTTCAATTTTTTTCTTCTGAACTCTCCTTTGGTTCTCTCTTCACAAGCATGTTCAAAATGTTCATTAGCTTCCACATGTTCATTGCCCATAGACTTTTTCAACATTAAATTAGATAATGATGGCATAGTTTGAGTGTCTAGGGAAATATCTCTGCAAAACTATGATACAAGGTGTTATTATGGTAATTTGTGCAGAAGCAGCCACTTGATTACTTGTTCACATTATGAAATGCATCATCAAAGTTCTCAGAAAGAAAAAAAATACTCGTCTGATTTATAGATAAGGCTGATTCCAATTGAATTCTTTCCACTCTAACAATCCAAAGCAAGTTGAATTGTTTTCAACTTGCAACAGCATTTTGTAGTTCACTAAACTACTTGAGAAATGTACGCCTATCATATAAACACAAAATTGTGAACCAAAATGCAAAAGAGCTCACATAAAAACTTGTATCCCATAAAATGTCCTCACAATAACTACAGGCCTTCCCCAGATAGTTCCCCTTATGACAAGAAGAATTCCATTTGTAACATTCACTTCTCCCCTTGTGATTTCAAGCTGTTCAGAAGAAAATTTTGTAATGGTAAGTAAATGAAGTAACTGCTGTTTTATTGCTGAATAAGGGGGCGTTTCATGAGAAAATGTTTGGAAGTGAAGGGATTATTTTCTGACCATGAAACTTTGAGTCCAGGCCCTTGGAGTTATAGAAACTATATAGCACAGAGGTTCAAGCTTTAACTGTGAAATTCCTCAGGCTAAGCCTGGGTTGCACATAAGGAGTATCATTTGTATAAAAGCAGAGACCATTTTTGTTAGGGAGATAATACATGAAACAGTATTTCATTTTCCAATAAACCATCTGCAGATGCTCCAATAGATAGAGCCTATAGAATGACTGAGATTTGGAGACTAAATGTATTTGTGCCAGATGCTTTCTGCGCCTTCTCCTTTTAGCATCTTCTCTAAATCCACTCTAAAACTAGATGGCAACCAGCACTGCTAAAAGTAGAAACTGTTAGGTGACTTTGACAATTAGGAAGAGGTGCCATCTGACCCATTAGAATCTGCTTAAAGGAATATTAGACAAGGAAATCAAGACTGTTAAAAATATCTATTTAATGTCTAGCACGATAAACCAACTTCTCTGATTTAAGACACCTTTCCTGAACTTGGGCTCTTGTGTAAGCTATACCACAAATTGGACTGGGAGACATTATGAAGCAATAAACACTTCATGACTGCTGATTCCCTTTTATAAAACCATAGTCTCTGTTTTCTGTATAGAAATGCATCGTGTTCTATTTATACTTTTGTCCTACATTTAAAACTAAAACAACTATCAAACTGAGCTCTGCTATGAGAAGAGGATAGAATTTGCATTATTAAGTATCCAATTATGTGACAAATACCCAGAAAATTAATTCTAGTCTTTGGTACCAATTCTTGCAGTCCTTTGTACAAACTGCCTGCTTTATCCTAGTCACACAATTAAGTTTAGTGGTCACTTCCTTTAAAATGTGAAGCCCCTTCTTGTATGTTATAATGGTGTCCTACATACAAGCTCACAAAAAATGATGAGCATACTGTATTGAAATAGCACTGAGTTTTTTCTTCTCATAATATTCCCTACACCTGAAAAAAAGCCTCAAGAGATGGAGGAGCACATAGTACACTGACTGCATGCATGGAAAAAGTGAACAGATGAATGAATGACATGCACCCTGATATCTGGGAAGACTTATCCTAGCATCAGTACATTTTCCCAAGTTAAAAAAAAATAATTTCTAACTATTTCAGTGTGTAATTCCATTCTCATTAGCCAAACACCAGTGTAAGCAAAAGTTGTGAAACTGCTAATGTATCATTTTCCTTAATTCTGTGTGGTTATCTGGTACTCACCATGTCTTGTACAAATAACTCAAACTCACTGGTTTAAAAGATTCAGAGCTTCATGTCTGTGAGAAAAAATGTAGAGGCTAAGAATACAGCTAAGTCTACCGGTGAAATCAATTATTCCCTTTAATGACAAAACTATTTTGCACTGCAGGAAACCAAAAGCATTTTATTTCTTACAGGACAGCATACTTGAAGTAGCATCATCACTAATAATGAAAATGGGATATCATTTTAAGTGATCCTACTTGTGAAGAATCAATTACATTTTCCTTCCAATTATCATCAGTGTTGAAAAGGTGGATTACAAGAAGTCTTTTAAAAATAGTTTAATGACTCACGAATGTACTAGAGAATATAGCATGCTGAGATTTGTCAATCTGAGTAATACAAGTTTGTACAAATTTTAAACTGGTTTAGTTGGGTGTGTCTGACGTTCATGAAAACCTAGTTATATTTGCATGTTGAGCAATGAGGTTACAGTCTTTAGTTCATATATCCTATGATGAAAACTGCATTGGAAATTATGTTTTAGTAAAGTATCTTGAATACAAATAAAAAGTTTCTTCTTTTATCCATACTTTAAGTTGGATAAATTATATCTCTAGATTTGACTTCTTAAGAAATGTCTCAGGAGCTATTAAATTTCAATGTTATTAAAAACATAAAATATCTACTATAATATTTTGTGGAATTCATGACTTCCTACTGATGAGAAGGTTAAATCAGAATACCAGGGGTAGGGAGCCAATCATTGTATTAGAAATCAAATAACCGAGCTAAAATGTTGTATTTTAATACTGAGTTCATTGGCATTGATTCAAAGATATCATTTGTATATAATGAATAATATATCACAAATATACAATGTATAATGAATATAAATGAACAATTTTATATTATATACTTCTGTACAGTTCAGGAAGATTCAAATTCAATTTCTACACAGAAATGCACATCCTTTTAGACAAGTTTATTATCTTGACCAAGGATACTAAAACAAGGATTTCTAGAAGGATGAAAGTTTTATATAATTTTCAGCTAAATATTTATTAAAATAATATATGGAAGAAAATCAGAGTATAATACATATACTTACTACTGTATTTGATATATTGTATATGCTTATTTTACAAAATACATAAAAAGAGGCTTTTCAAAATACTTACTTTAAACTTAATTTAGTTTTTGGCATGTGAATAAACAACTGTATCTTAACATTTGTGATAAGTCAGAAATAAATAATGCAAAGCTGTGAACTGTCTTGTTTGATGCCAAGAATGTCCATGTGGATCCACAAAACTGGGAGTCTTTAAAACAAGGTATTCCAAGGTCTTTTTATGTGTGAACTTTCTTTTTGATTCTTTGGTAATGTTCCTAGAATGAGTTTATGGTTTGTGGTGGGTATTTATCAGATTCTTCAACTTGACTTGAAATATTTCTGGTTTGGCCTCAAATAACACGGAGTACTTTGATCTTAAGTAATCTATTTGTCTATGTAAATACTTATAAAGCCTCATGGATCATGCTGACCTCAGAGAACTTGCAACAATACTTCAATTTTCTCCTAATTATCCACTCATATTAGCACCACCAAAAGTGATGGATTTTTCCCTTAGTATAAGTAAATAAGTTTAAAAATCCAGCTTTTACATGACATTTGAAATAAAAAATAAAAATATTGTGATTTAATTAATAAGTGAGATAAATGAATTAATAGAATTAAGAAACACTGTTTCCCTCCAGAAACATATATTAAAAACACAGTTGAAAGAATTTTTGGTGAATCTTGACATATCTTTCAAAATAAGTATGAAAGTATTACAAATGGGTTTGTGTGTGACTGAGCAATAATAATCTGTCTCATATGCATGAGACCCTTTATTACATCCATAAAACATCAACAAAAGAATATATAGAACAATATCTATGAGAGTCAAGAGGGTACTGAAATTTGTATAAATGAGCACAAAATCCTACCTTTAAAAGGTTCTCCTATCTAAGTATTTGCCAAATAATATTTCAAGAACCCTAGCCTAGAAGAAGGACCTGTTCCCCGATCCTTATGTGTGATGCTATAAAATGGCATGCATGTATTATATAGCACAATAAAAATAATTGTCAGTAATAACAATAATGTAATGGTAGAAGCAGCTCCACCTTAGCCGAAACCAACTCTAACCAGTTGGGGAGGTTAAAGAGAATGACTTTAGCTACCAAAGCTTTGCTGGAGTGTTATTTCTGCTGCTGCATAATGCTTGTTATGACTACAGGAACCTCCCTCTTCCTCTCAGTCTTCACTTTGATAATAGCCAACTGAAACAAGCTCCAAATTCCTTTCTTTTAGCTACTCCTTTATTCAAGAATACTTCTATGGTATCGGGATAAAAAATAAAGATTGTTTTCAATTAAAAGAAAAAATATAGAAGATAAAAAGCATACAACTTTCAACCTAAGCATAATAGATTATATTTCTATGGTGGAGTAATTTTCTACATAAATGAAAGAGTATTCTTATGCCTGTTCATAAGCGTTTTTAAATTCTACACCACAACACACATCAAGAGCACAGTTGTTCAATATTTGAAAACTCTAATGTCTTCTAGGTCACACAGAATAAAAAAACAATTCTAAGAGCTAAATGAATACTATTTTTAAAAATATTTTTGGACTTATTTAAACATTTATTTTTTGGAATCTTTTCAAATTGATAGCTCTGAACAATGGCAAGAGAGGTAAAAAAAATCAATAGCTTCATTCAAACGTTACACAGCTGTCAGAAAACCAGATAGACTGGACAGACCTTCTCTTCTCTCTGTATTCCCCCAGATTCAATCCACCAGTCTCATCTTTGATGCTCCAAGAGAACACCATATGCAGTCTTCCTTCTCCCTTGCTCACATCTCCTGTGATCCTCTCCTAACCTCCCTCCCACACTTGGTCTTTTTATCCCAGATCCCAAAACCGAAAGGTACCCCCTGCTAGTCCAAGGGTCACTCCTCCCAAGTAACAAGTAGGCTGAAGGCAGATCTGTACCTTTCCTACTTTTCCTGAGGTCCAGTCCCCCTCAGGCACATCCCTGTATCTATTGCAAGAAAACTGCTTCAGTGTACCTTTCCTATATGACCCTATCCCAAAAGAATCAGAGATCTTCTCTCCCAATGTTCTTTCCCACAACTCATGCCATTATCCCAGCCTCCAACCCCAGCAGGCATCCACTGATAACACAATAACTAATCATAACAGGGAAACAGGTTACCTAACTGAAGAACTTCACTACTGCCTCCTTCCCTGCAAATCCGGTCTTGTACCCAGCACTGCAACAGAACACCAACTGGAGCTTTTCTCCCCACTGCCCACATTTCCTAACCTTCTTTCTCTCAGCCAGTTGCTGTATTCTAGCTCCCAACTCAAACAACACTCCCTACTAACCCACAAGTTAAGCCTGCTGGGAAAGCAGGTAGACTGCCTACAAACCTTCTTTTTTATCTGTGTTTTCCAAGATACAATCTCCCAGTCTTATCTGAGTGCTTCAACAAAACACTAGCTGTAGCCTCCTGCCCCACCCCACCCCCACCAGTATCTCCTGTGGATTCCACAGCCCTCTTCACCTAACCTCCCTCCCCACACTTGCTTTATCCCAGTCCCCAACCCAGCAAGCACCCACTGCCACCCAAAGGCTTCTCCGTGGAGAAGAAGATGGGTAAAGGTGGATTCACACCTCTCCTACTCTCCTGAGATCCATCCCCCAAGTCACATCAGCCAAACAGGCCAGTAAAACAGGCAACACATAGCCATGACACGTTCTCAAAATTTGAAAAACAAAACAAAAACCAAGGAACAAAACACCTAACCAACAAAGACAAACCCAGAAATCAGCACTTAGACCTATAATCACCCCATGCCTAGATACCTAGATAACAGCATAAAAACACAATCAGTAACAGTCAGGACAATGTATCTCCACTAGAGTCCAGCTACTCTATCACAGTAGGCCCTGAATATGCCAACACAGCTGAAACACAAGAAAAGGGCTATAAAAACCAACTATATAAAATGTGATAGAGGTCCTTAAAGAGAAAATAAATAAATTCCTTAAAGAAATCTAGGAAAACACAAACAAATAATTGGAGGAAATTAATAAATACCTTAAAGAAATCCAAGAAAACACAAACAGTTGAAGGAAATGAATAAAACTATTCAAGACCTGAAAATGGAAATAGAAGCAATAAAGAAAACACAAACTGAAGGGATTCTGGAAAAGAACATTTTAGAAATTCAAACAGGAACTAGAAAGGGAAGTGATAAACAAGCCTGCCTCCATTTAGCTTGAAAGCCATCTTATAGCAAAGATAAACTGTATTCATCCCTGTTTATGATTAAATCTGTTTCTCAAGGATTGGGCTATGGACTATCTGTCACCTTAACTTCAAACAGTTCTGTACTGCCTCTTCCAGGAAATGGCAGCCATGACTTTGCTATAATGGTTATCATGACCACCTGACATTATGACCATCTTGCAACCATATCTTTGTTTCAGGGTGTTGTTATATTCTGCTTCTGTAATTCTGCCTATTTACCTACTAAATTATCTGTTTGGAAACCACCTACCCCTGAGCTATAAAAACTCTCTTCCCCACATCCAATGCTGACCTCTTGAACTCCAACTTAGGGAGAGGCAGCCCATGTAAAAAAATATTATAAAAAGCTTGCTTTAATAATTTGTTGACTTTATTAATTTTGCTAAGATTATTTGGGTTGATGGTATTTCTCCTTACATCTTTGGGACAAATGAAAGCTTCACAAACAGGATATAAGAGATGGAAGAGAGAATCTACAGCCTTGAAGATATAATAGAATAAATAAATACATTGGTCAAAGAAACATTAAATCTAAAAAATTTCTGACACAAAGCATCCAGGAAATCTGGGACACTATGAAAAAACTAAACCTAAGAGTAATAGAAATAGAAAAAGGAGAAAAATTCAAGTGTAAAGACCAAGAAAATAGTTTCAACAAAATCATATAAGGAAAAACTACCTAACTTAAAGAAGGAGATGCCTACAAAGCTACAAGAAGCAGCATGACACAAATTACATAGAAACAGAGGTCCCTTCTCCACATAGTAATCAAAACATTAAATGTACAGAACAGATAGGAATATTAAAATCACCAAGGGAAAAAGGCCAAGTAACATATAAGGGCAGACCTATCAGAATTACACCTAACTTCCAAAAGAAAACTCTAAAAGATGAAAAGATGTGCTGTAGACTCTAAGAGACTACATGTGCCAGCCTGCTGTGGGAGCACATTCTGCTCCTTCAGCCAATAGCCTTTAAGATACCAGCCCACTGGGGACATGGTCTCTTATACTTTAAAAAGCAGCAGGAACCATGCACCCACTCTCTTGCTTCTGGCTCACATTCTGGCTGCTAGACTCTGTTCCTGTTTGCGCTCAGAGGACTGTTGTTTAGGATGGTGATCTGTAAATTTTCCCCTTAAGTAAAAAACCCTTTTATTATCTATTCTTCTGAACTGGTGTGGGATTATTTTACAGCATCACCAGCCCAGACTATGATACCCAGAAAAATTTTCAAGCACCATAAATGAAGAAAATAAGATATTCTATAATAAAATCAACTTTAAACAATATCTATGTATAACTCCTGCCCTACAGAAGGTGCTAGAAGGAAAAGTCCAAACAAAGAAAATTAATTATACCCAGAAATAAACACAAAAAATAAATAATTCCACACCAGCAAAATCAAAAGAAAGGAAGCACACACACACACAAACAAACACCACCACTACCACCACCAACAACAACATAATAACAGAAATTAACATTCTTTGGTCTTTAATATCTCTCAATATCAATGGTCTCAGCTCCCCCAATAAAAAAGACATAGAATCACAGAGTGAATGAAAATCTGGGTCTATCTGCTGCATCCAAGAACTATACCTTAATATCAAGGACAGATATTACATTAGGGTAAAAAGCTATAAAAAATTATCCAAATAAAATGGACCTATGGATCAAGTGGGTGTAACCATTTTTATATCTAACAAAATAGAATTCAAACAAAAACTAATCAAAAGAGTTAGCAAAAGACACTACATACTTATCAAAGTAAAAATACACCAAAATGACATTTCAATCCTTAGGATACATACCTCAAACACAAAGACACCCAAGTTTGTTAAAGAAATACTACTGAATCACATATTGATCCTCACACACTGATAGTGGGAGACTTCATAATTGTAATTATTGTGTCTTGGCCAGAAGATGACATAACACAACCTTTGTCCTTAACTTCTGGCTCTTACCTTCTTTCTGCCCACTTTTCTAAATTGTTTCCTGAGCCTTAGAGAGGAGGCTGAAAGGTTAGTTTGGCATTGTTTAATTTATTCTTAGGTTTGGCTACATGACAGCAAAATAACTGGTAGACTTGGGAAACAAAATGTTAATTCAAATTGACGCATTGGTGCTTATTAAATACTTCTTCTGAATATGTGGTAGAGTTGAATGTGTTATAATATGTACCATATAATTTTTCTAGGGTGATTCCAGGAAGTCTAACCACCTTAACTAATATAGGTATTTGTCCCAAACTAGGAGCACTTAATAATTAACATAATATGATGTGGATTTTGAATACTTGAACACTCATGTCTTTCCTTGTTTATATCCTTCCTAAGCCTGCCTTTCAACTGGCCTTTCAATTCTGTGAGCTGCTTTATGCTGGTTCAAAACATCTTTCTATCAGTTAAATAGACTCAAACAAAAAGAATATATTAGTGCTAGTCAATTCATTAAGCAGGATAACTTTGTTTTATTCCTGATTTTATTGGAAAT
Organism: Ondatra zibethicus; assembly: GCA_004026605.1. NCBI lineage: Eukaryota > Metazoa > Chordata > Mammalia > Rodentia > Cricetidae > Ondatra > Ondatra zibethicus. The sequence continues at coordinate 30,346 of PVIU01013161.1, read as the reverse complement.
ACTTTGAGCTTTTCTCCATTTAGCATGTTGCTGGCTATGAGCTTGTTGTATATTGACTTTACTTGTTCAGATACCCCACCTGTATCCCTAGATTCTCCAGAACTTTTAACATGAAGATATGTTGGATTTTGTCAAAGGCCTTGTGGTGGTTCGAATAAAAATGACCTCCATAGGCCAATAGGAGTGGCACTATTAGAAGGAGTGGTCTTACTGGAGTAGATGTGGCTTTGTTAGAGAAAATGTGTCTGTGGCACGGAGGTGGGACTTGAGTTCTCAGACACTAAAGCTAGGCCCAGTGTCTCATTCTCTTCTGCTGCCTGCCAGTCTGAATGTAGAACTTTCAGATACCTCTCCAACACTGTGTCTACCTGCATGCTGTTGTGTTTCCCGCCATGACAATAACAGACTAAACCTCTGAACTATAAGCCAGCCCCAGTTAAATGCTTACTTATAAGAGTTGAATTTGTCATGATGCCTCTTCACAGCAACAGAAACCCTAACAAAGACAGGTCTTTTCTGCATCTAATGAGATGATAGTGACCTTTTTGTATTTTAGACTGTCAATGTGTTGGACTATGATTATTAATTTATATATGTTGAACTATCCTGCATCTCTGGGGTGATCATGGTGGATGATCTTTTTGATATTTTCTTGAATTTGGTTTACAGTTATTTTAACCAATAAGTTGAAAAAAGTCTCTGCACTGAAAATTATTAAAAAATTAATAAGATAATTGAGGATGATAATAAATAGAAGTCTGTACTGCTTTCCTGGATTGAAAAGTCTACCATAATTCAAATGTACACACAACCAAACATAGATTCAATACAATCTTTACCAAGATATGACATTGCTTATAGGTATAGAAAAATAAACAATTTAAAATTTTGTGTGGAGCAATAAAATGCCCTGAATATCCAAAAATAGTAAAAATATATTTATAGCTAATTTATTTTTGACACAAGAACCAAGGATACAAAATGAAAAAAGATAGTCTTTTTATTAGATGATGTTGGTACAAGAATAAAATTGGCCCTATCTAACACAATAAGAAAAAATCAAATAAAATTGATTAAAGAATTAAATTAGAAGAACAAATAAGTGGAACAATCCATAACATTAGTCTTGGTATTGATTTTCTAGGAAATTGCATAAAATGTTGGTGCATCTTTTAAAAAGTGATAGTTTGAAAACTTAGAGAATAGAGGAAATACTTGCAAATCATATATTCAATAAAATGTTAATACAAAGATATATGTTACTAAGACATCTCAATAGCCAGAAAATAAAACACCATTATTTTAAAGTGAGCAGAGGAGGTGCAAAGCTTGTAAGAGTCAGAGGATCAGAAAATATACTATGATGTTGTTTCCTCTAGAAATGACAGGAAAGCTATTCTCATGATTCCTCAACAATATAACATTTCCAGCTATTTGTCCTGATATTTTGTCTCATAAAATCCTTTGAAGTTTGTTAGTGTGATGTCCCTAGCTTGTCTCTTTTGTTTTTTAAGTTTTTTCTTATTCCATGTTAGCATATCTATTGATACTGTCATTGTCCTGGGCTTTTTTATGCAGTCATACCATTGAGGTATTATGAGTTTATCTTCTTTCACATCCCTAGGATGCAACAATCTCACAGTAGACTTCCTGGTCCTCTGACTCTTAAGCTCATTCTGTCCTTTCTTCTCTAATGTTTCCTGATCCTTTGGTGCTGGAGATATATTGCAGATGTGTCTGTCCATTGGGGCTGAGCTCCCCATGAGATGTTAATCTCTATAATATGGCCAGCTTTGGTTTTCTGTAAAGGTATTCCTTTGCTGCAAGGGGAAGATCCTTCAAAGTAGAGTGAGAGCTACATATACCAATGGGTATGAAGACAAGTACTTAGAATGTTATCAAAAACTCTGCTAGTCTAGTAAAGTTGCAGTAGTAGGTTCTCCTCTAGGATCCACGACCTCACTAGCCCTGGATAGTTGACTAGGTTTCTAGTACCAGATATGATTTCTTTCCTGTTAAGTAGACCTTAAGTCCAGCTGTTGGTTACTGCTCAAATATGAATGCCACTACTGCACTTTTAGGGATATCTTGCCATGCTGGTCATTGCTGTGTTTCATAGGCATCACTACTAACTAAGACTATTAGATTTTCTTCCTTTGGCAGTTTGCACAGCATCTTTTGGTTCTATGAAAGCTATATGGCTGGTAGGTGGTTTTAAGTTAAGGCCAACTCAAATCTCCCAAGTCCCGTGTTTAAAGTATGTGGCACCTTCAGCAAGAGATACTTAATTTCAACTTCTGAGAAGCAATCAAGGTCAACAGCAGTAATACATATTGTTTTGGAATCACTTGGAACATCCTAATCAAGTTCCTGAATGGAGATTTCTCATGCCAGGAACTGGGTTTTTCCTTAGATAGTCTATGGTCCTTGTCGGGAGTATTGTCATACAGAATGTCATAACTTCATATAAGAAATGCATATAAGGTCACAGTCAACAAGACAAAACGACAGACTACAGAATGGGAAAAGATCTTCACTAACCCCACATCAGACAGAGGTCTGATCTCCAAAATATACAAAGAACTCAAGAAATTTGTCATCAAAAGAACAAATAATCCAATAAAAAATGGAGTCAAGACCTAAACAGAGAGCTCTCAACAGAGGAATCTAAAATGGCTGAAAGACACTCAAGGAAATGTTCAACATCCTTAGTCATCAGAGAAATGCAAATCAAAACAACTCTGAGATTCCATATTATACCTGTAATAATGGCCAAGATAAAAAACACTGACGACAACTTATGCTGGAGAGGTTGTGGGGAAAAGGGAACACTTCTGCATTGCTGGTGGTAATGCAAGCTGGTACAACCTCTTTGGATGCCAGCATAGTGATTTCTCAGAAAATTAGGAAACAACCTTCCTCAAGACCCAGTAATACTACTTTTGGGTATATATCCAAAGGATGCTTAATTGTGCCACAAGGACATGTGCTCAACTATGTTCATAGCAGCATTGTTTGTCATAGCCAGAAACTGGAAACAACCTAAATGCCCCTCGACTGAAGTATAAAGAAAATGTGGTACATTTACACAATGGAGTACTACACAGCAGAAAAAATAACGACATCTTGAATTTTGCAGGCAAATGGATGGAGCTAGAAAACATCATTTTGAGTGAGGTAACCCAGAGACAGAAAGACAGTTATCACATGTACTCATTCATAAGTGGTTTTTAAACATAAAGCAAAGAATACCAGCCCACAAATCACAATCCCAGAGAACCTAGACAACCACGAGGACCCTAAGAGAGACATACATAGATCTAATCTACATGGAAAGTAGAAAAAAGACAAGATATCCTGAGTAAATTGGGAGCATGGGGACCTTGGGAGAGGGTTGAAGGGGAGGGAAAAGGCAGGGAAGGAAGCACAAAAAATGTAGAGTTCAATAAAAATCAATTTTAAAAATTCAGAAATTTCAAGTGAAGAAAAGAAATGAATATATAATCAAATAAAGGGAAGTCATTGATTTAAGACAGATAAACATGGGAGAAGTTGGAAGAAATGGACATAGGAGGGAGTAGGTAGAGGAAAGGGAATGGGGAAAGATATATAATTAAATTTTAATAATTTTTTAATAAAAGAAGAAAACCTTACAACTTGTGATAACATAATGCTAAATAAATAAGCAAGGTATGGAGAAACAAATACTGAAATATATCACTTATATATCACTTATATGTAGTGATATCACTTATATGTAGTCTGAACAATGTTACTCTCACAATCATTAGAACATTATACCAGGAACAGTGTGGGGTGGGCAGTTAGAAGGAGTAAGTCCAAGAGGTTTATTTTACAGTAAAGTGTCTATAGTTAGTAATAATTGATTATATTTTTAGCAATTTATTTTTCTTTTTATTACTGGAGTATTTGAGTGCAGTTTCAAAGAATACGTCCCCTCCTTCCACATTCATTTGTGTTGTGGGTATTGAAGATGGGTCATCAAACTTGCAAGCAGTCCTAAATCATAAGCCATCTCACCAGCTCCTATATTATACTTCAGTTTTATTTTTTAAATTTTTATGCATAAGTACTATATTCACACCATTTCCACCATACCCTCTCTTCTCTCCAACTCCTCCTGTGTCCACCTATTACTTCACCTATTCATAACCTCTTGTTATTGTTATACATTCAAATGCACACACACACACACACACACAACCTTCTAAGTCCCTTTAGTATTTATTGTATGTTTGTTTAGGGCTTATGATTTGAGATTGGATAACTTAGTAGGAGTCTCTTCCATGGTACCTGGAGAACAATGATGCTATCTTGTTGTAGGAGGAACACTTGTCTGTTCCTGGCTGCTCAGCACCAAAATAATCACATAGAAACTATATTATTTACATCACTACTTGGCCTATTAGCTCTAGCTTCTTATTGGTTAACTCTTGAATCTTAATTTAACCCATTTCTATTAATCCGTGTATTGCTACATGGCTGTGGCTTACCAGCACCAGTATCTGTTTCTGGTGGGGTTACATGGCTTTTCCTTGACTCGGCCTTCTTCCTCTCAGCATTCAGTTTAGTTTTCCCTGCCTCGCTCTACTCTGCCCTATCAGGTCAAGCCAGTTTCTTTATTAACCAATTGTATTCATAGCATACAGAGAGGAATTCCACATCACTCCCTCTCTTTTTTTGCAGCAATTAATTTGTTGTAGCTCTTCATCTAGGAGTGAAGTTATTTTTGATTTCTTCTATTCATGTTGGAATGTCAGTCGGTGCTGTCATTATATATGTCTTGTTGTCATATATAGAAGACACAGGTTCACTATGTGGCTGTTGCTGCCCTGGGGCTTGTTATGTATAATAGAAGACATTCATAATCCAAACACTCAAGAAGTATAGGCAACAGGTTCTCTGTGACTTGGAGACCAATAAGTCCAGGTCAGCCTTCTTTATAAGTGAGACCCTATCTCAAAAAATAAATAGGTTATATTCTTTAATGGTATAGGGTTAATCTTACATATTTGTACAAAAAATGAAAACTGTATGAGGTATTTTATATTCTAATTTTCTACATTTGATCATCCCACAATATACCTATACTCCAAAGCCTCATATTTTATATGATAAAATAATTGTATCTGTCATATTAAAATGAAGTTTTAAAAATATGCAAAGAAAATTTAAAGTTAGGCTTAATTTTCATAAGACATTAGTATTACAGTTATTGTTGCTTAAATGAATGAACTGAATCAAGACACTAAACTCTGGAGTGGTTTTGATTTATCTACTACTATCATAATCAATTAATACTTACAAACATGGGCTATCAGAAGAAACAGTTTATGCCTAGGCCATCAATGTGAGAGTGTAGTAGTTTACTGTTCTGTGGCTGACCTAAAAGTAAATGAATAGCTATGCAATAGCTGGCCATTTATGTTTATGTCATAGACAGGAAGACTGTAATCACATGCCATCTAATAACTACCATAATTTTAACATAATTTGTGTAGGAGATCCTTCTGTTTATGTGTTGCTTTCATTGGTTGAATAAAGAGACTGCCTTGGCCTTTTAATAGGGCAGCCCTTAGGTGGGCAGAGTAGACAGAACAGAATGCTGGGAAGAAGGGAAGTGTGGCAGACACAATGAATCTCTGGCCTGAGATGGACGTAGGTTAGAATCTTCCCAGTAATCCACGACCCTGTGGTGATACACAGATTACTAGATATGGATTAAAGCAAGATGTGAGAGTTAGCCAAGAAGAGATTAGATATAATGGGCCAGGCAATGTTTTAAATGAATACAATTTCTGTGTAATTATTTCGGGTATAACCTAGCCGGGCACCGGGAACCCTGCCCGCGCACCGGGAATGCTGCCCACGCCTCTTACTACAAATTGGCACCTAAAGAGTGGCTGGGGCTGGGACGACAAGCAGCCCGCTCGCCCCTCATACTACAAATTGGCACCCAACATGGTTGACTGACTCCACATAAAATCTGAGAGAGCTTCAAAAAGAATACAGAGTTTAACAGTTTTTGCTGTTTGCTGGCACTGTGCTGCACAAAGTTTTTCCTCACTCAGCAGCCGCAACAGTACAAAAGCCACGGCGGTTTTAAAATGCCAGCTTTCTGCCAGCGCAACCTCTGTCTCTTGCAGGAGACAGAGAATTTGAATGGGGTTTTGTGAGTAAACTGCTATGGCTTGCTTGATGGCAATGTGGACTGCTGCCTGCCTGGAATGGTGCACAGCTCAGGGGCACCAAATGGCTCTGCAGCTCCACCATGCTGAACTGTGCTGATCTCAGGCAGGAACTATCGTAATTATCATGATAACAGCGCAGTTAAGGTTTAGACTGGGCAGGAAACAGGCAGTACCGTTTTACCACTACATGGCACAACTTAAGTTTTTAAGAAATGCTTAATATTTTAAGAAATGCTCCTGGATAGTAAAGAATTATAGATCCACAATAGGACAGATTCAGACATAAAAGACCTCTAAATGGGTCACACTGTTGAATGAAGGTACACAGTAGTCTTAAAAGAGAAAAGAAATAAAGACTATAGAGAGATGCTTTTAAAAATGGGTAAAATCTTTAAAGAGACAGAGTACAGATAGTTATAGATTAAAAAAATAAAGAAAAATAAGCCACATAAAAATGGAAAATTCACAGAATGTCTGGATTATGTATTTTATTGTGTTTTCTTTAAATTTTTTGGACTGTGAAGGTGCTAACTGCAGAGAGATATTTCATTGTGTGGTCTGCTAAACTAAACCAGCATATATATTCTAAAGTTATCTTGACTTCAAAATTTTGTCTAAGGATTTGGTGCTTTGGAAAAGAGGTTCTTCTTTTGTTTTCACAGAAGATGAGAACCTATGGATTGCTTCCAGACTAATAACATGGTTTCATGGACCCTGGCCTCCTGAAAGGTAACCATGAACACGTTCAGAAAATTACTTCACTCAACTGCCGACTGAGATGAACCTAGTACACAGGTTATACCATGAAAGACCTGATTAACAGCACCCCCATACAGCAGGAAGAAGTTTGGAGAGAAAAAACTATGCCCATATTCCCAAATATTGTTTATAAATGTTCTTTTACATTTAAAGGGGGATATGATATAGATATAAATAATTTGCATTGGTATGGATTTTGCTTTATTGATACAAATTTAAGGTCAATTTTGTTATATGTATATGTATTTCTGCTCTTGATTAAGGTATTGTGATTGTGTAGTTCATTTAAAAATGTAATGTATAATTAAGAAATATAAGTTGTTAATAGATAATCATCTATAATAATCAAGCTTGTAGTCATGTTAGTTTTTCTAGATATATAGAGCTATATTTCAGTTAGATAGGCATTCTCCATATCTTGCAAAGATGACAGAATATGACATTAAATGTTTTAATAACTTAGGGCTTTTCATGACAATGAGACACGTCTGCTACTGGCAGCACCAATCTACTTCAAGAGGAAGATGGGCATCAAAGAGGCTCCTTATGGAGTTTGTTAGCCATTTGGACAAGAAACTGCTCTTGCCTGGACTTTTGCATAAACTAGACATGAAGAACCCGCAGAGAGAGGACTGCTGAACTTGCCTAAATGTGAGATGATCATTTGGGGTTCCTGATTCATGAAAGAGTCTGCAAGACATTCTGCAGGATACAGAAGAAAGTGACTAAACTGTCTTTGAAATATCCTGCTTCATGGGCCTGTAGGCTGAAGAGGGATGCCCCAATGGTACAGAAGAACTTTGGGTAACCTGTCCAGGCAGCGAGATGTCTCTGTCATTTCTAGAGTTTGGAAGTTGCTTATTTCTTGTTTACTTAGGTAATATTATATCATTCTGGAGTCTTTGATGGAGTTGAAGAATACATAGATAGTTATAGTTATTATTTTCCTTTGTTATGATAAAAGATAAAATAGATATAAATATTGTAACTGTAATTATTGCTTGATAACTGTTTTGTTATATGTAATTTTACTATGTTAAAATGAAAGTCTTTCATTTTGTTTAAACAGAAAAAGGAGAAATGGTGTAGGAGGTCCTTCTTTTTATGTGTTGCTTTCATTGGTTGAATAAAGAGACTGCCTTGGCCTCTTGATAGGGCAGACCTTAGGTGGGCAGAGTAGACAGAACAGAATGCTGGGAAGAAGGGAAGTGTGGCAGACACAATGAGTCTTCAGCCTGAGATGGATGTAGGTTAGAATCTTCCCAGTAAGCCATGACTCCGTTGTGATACACAGATTACTAGATATGGGTTAAAACAAGATGTGAGAGTCAGCCAAGAAGAGGCTAGATATAATGGGCCAGGCAATGTTTTAAATGAATACAGTTTCTGTGTAATTATTTTGGGGGTTAAGCTAGCCGGGCACTGGGAACGTAGCCTGTGCCTCTTACTGCACATAATGATGAGTATAAGTGGCATTTTAATAGATGTGTAAAGATAATTATGGGATATGATATAAAAACATGTGATTTCTGTTGACAATGGTGACATATACAGCTAGTGCTATTGTATTTATCACAAAATATAATAGAAGGACATGACAAAGCTCATTTAAGTTAGCAAAAAATAAAAACAACTTTTTTCTGATGCAAATTCTGTTAAGTGTGAATTTTTGTGAGGCATGGAGAAATTAAAGCAAAACAAATTGAAATGATAACTGAACTGTAAAGTGGTGATAATAAAATATTTAGAAATTAAATTATGTAACACAGGACAAGCTCAATTGAGAGAGGACATCAAGAAGGGAATAATTATTGTTAGTGTCATTTGATATCATAGGAAATATAACATACAGGTGAGCCAAGAAAAAGGAAAAAGTGAGAAATTAAAGGAATCACATAGAAAGGGGCAATTGATGGAATAGGATGGAATCAAGAGCATGAAGAAAAACACGGAAAGAGGGAGAGCTCTTCCTCAGAAAAGAAAATAGTTTACTTACCATTTGTGAAAATGAAGCTTTTCTGTTCCTGATACTTTTTTTATATGGAAACTTCTGTGAGATATCCTTTAGTAAAAAGCCTTGGGGAAAGAACGTACATGTTTTTGCAATTAACAAATAAATTGTATTTAGTGTATCAAAATGATATCTGAAGTATATATAGCTGTGTATACTGTGGTCTGGCCTCACCTCAGATAGTTACCACTTTTGTGATCAGAACAAATTATAGCTACTGTCTTTCAAAGAAAGATGTGCAATGCTGATGCTGGTGTTTGTTTAAAATACTTTCGTATTCTGAAGTTACATTAGAGTTTGCCTATGTGAGCTTTACTTGATCTTCAAAGGCTGCTATGCTATTCTGTTAACATAGCCTTTTTTCATTAATCTCTTGTATCCATTTTTATACCACAGAACCAATTATTTTTATAATGGGAAGGGACTGTTTTTGAAAGGAAATTTATCTTAGGAAGTGAGGCTGCACTTTTTTTTTTCCTGAAGTTATCATTTCAATTTATTTTGCTTTCATTTCTCCAGTCTCTGATCAACCAGTACAGTTCTGCTCAAGGGCCAGGGATAGGGTGGATTTATAGTACTCTTAGCTGGATAATGTAAAGAGAGAAAGCAGAATCCATTTTCTTGCTGTATTTACCCATGTAAATGCAACATGAAGATCAATTTCTAGAACACTATTTTTGCTTGTATATTTACCATTTAGTAAAAAAAATACAGTAGTTATTTTTCCATAATTGAGTGGGGTAGTATGTACCGTTTTAGTTCCATGAAGTTTTTCTGAGATTTCTCCTTACTCTGAGAATCCATTTACAATATGTTAGACCCACGATGACACCTAATCCCAGACAACATGTTTATAGAACTGATTTTTTTAATTGTGTGTTATTATTTGAGCAGGCTGACTTCTAGAGAGAGCAGCCATGAACAGTACCTAGCACCTAAATATGTAAGTATTAAATCACTTGACTCAAGAAAAGGGTTACTATCCATTCTTCCAAAGTTTGTCATCATCTAATTGCTTCTAGTTGTGCTCTGGTGCATCTCTAGCTCCTTTGTAGCCAATACTGTTATCATCAGCAGAGGTCTACTGCCTGTGCACTTAATACAGATCACTGTGTTAAGCAAAATGGGCATACAGACAGCAAATTAGAATGGCCCTGCCCTTGAGGAACTTGCAGTCCACAGAATTCTGAAATAAATTCTGCTTCAGCCCATTGTTTTGACCCACCATTACTCTCCCATGTCCTAGAATATCATAGTGACACGCTTCCTCCTAGAAGTCAGAGCCAAGAATTCATACCCGATAAGAGTGTGTTGTAAATGTTGATTTTGTAATAGTATTTTATGTCAAAGGCATCCTGTATTACACCTTTGTCAGGTATATTGCTGGCACATTCTAGGTCATCACTGGCTTATCCAGAAAATCTTCCATCCGGTCATCAATTACATATCAGTCAATCCTTAGATTCTCCATTTGTTGCTCAAATATCAAGACAATAATGGTAATGATGTTATCAGCTTTTGTCTAATAAGCAATATCGTTAAGACTTGACTATGGTTAAGAATGAATGAGACATAATTTCGTCATGGAACTGATATCCAATGACTCCACAGTGTGAGCGTGTCATACTTTGTCATCTCCACCTTTGATTACCTCTATGCCCAAGTATTCAAAAATAACTGAGTAATACAGTGTTTTGAAGTTTATGCTTTACCGAGTGTCATGAAGTATTACTTTTAATTGATAAAATGCATCAGTGTAGACCTGTAAAAATTTAATCCTTAGAACAAAAAGGAAATAGTACAATATTATTAGTAATAAATTGTCATATTTAGTTACTATGTCGAGCTCTATGGCAGTTGAAAGAAAAGAACTGTGGTGTATATAGTTTTACTTACCACTATTGGCTTATCAACTTTGTATTTCTGAGATAGTACTGTATGTTGTATTATTGCCAAAGGTCGTATAACTTTAGCGATTGTAAAAATTTGTTTCCTTAAAAGTCAGTCACTTATATCAAATATTAATATTCAAGATGTCTCAACTATACTAGCATGAGTCTTCAAAGGCCTGAGCAAGTGGAAGATGCACTTACTAGGGTGACACACATATTATACACAATTTCCCACGGAGATGGGTTTTCTGATTAAACTACAGCAACTTTAAACATCACTGGCACCATTAATCCTTCTTTTTATGTACATTACATTTCGCTTTTGTACTGCTAGAATTTGATGTTCTTTATTAAAAGAATATAAAAATCAACCATCTCAAAATCTCCCAGAGGATAATTTTCTGTTAATAATGACTAAACAGAAGCACACACATATACACGTGTGCACACACACACACACACTAGACAACCTACATAAATAATGTAACCAAGAGACTGACAAACAGCCAGTTCCCCCCCAAAACCCATATTCCTTTTCTTCCCCTTTAAACAAGATCCTATTATTATATGTATGCATAAATGAAGCAACAGAAAAGAAGTCTAATTTGCTATAATAAGCTAAATGGTTTATCATGCTGAATCCAAGTAAAAATCTGCTTTTTTTCTTCTTCATTCTCCCTTCTTTCATTTTTTCACATTAATAAGGTAATTATAATATTGAATAAGGCTGTGCTTCTTGGATGACATTCATTAAAAATAATGACATGCAATTTGGCTACTGTTTCCTGCTGAAAAATACACGGGGCCGTGGATATAAATTATCAACATTATTATTTTTAACATTTAAAGTAATCCCAAGGCCTGGGAATCTTTACGGCTCTCGCTACCCAACAGAAAAAAGCCTCGCATCTGCATGCAGATGCACACAGCAGCAACTGGTCCAAATCTTATTCCCTCTAGGTTGCTTCTGCAATGTGGCGTTTTAGAGAATAAATAAATTGAGAACAGAATAAACTAGATGTGTCCTACTACTTTAAACACAATCAAAACTTTTGCAAGTTTCAATAAGTAAAACTTCCATCTTTTATAGATATTTCAAAGAAAACACTATGGATTTCTCATAAGCGGTTACATGAACACAAAATAATAAAGCAAAACCGTGTTTTAATGAAATGCTGATTTTTTTTTTGCGAGGGCGAGCTGAAGGAATGATGTGTAACACCTCTAAGCCACATGATGCTTTCCATGTGGGCTTGGTGGATTCACTTCCAGTCCCAAAAATGCTTAGGAAGAAACGATGAAGCCCCGCCCCCCCACTGCCGCCTAGTTTATTTGCTTCTGTTTAGCTGTTCTATTTGTTTCTCTTTACCAGAATAAATTAGAGTCTCATGATTCCATGTTCACTAACAAATTATGCTCTTAGTATTCCTCTTGCTGCATGGAAAAAAGCTGTAAAAATGTTACTCAACAAAATAAAATGAACTATATTATCTGGGTTTCTTTGACTATTTAAGCTTCCAATTTAGAAGAGCAACTATTTACTGTCACTTTTATAAATCTATTATGTTGTTTTTCTTCTAAAACCGAATGTATAATTGTGCATTGTCAGTAATCAATGTATAAAATGTTCCCTAAGTGTGCCTAGTTCATATATATTGAGTATATGCCTACCCGCCGACATTAGAGCTTGATTTCATTTTAAAGCTCTATGTTAAAGGCTGTTCCTTTAAAGGCTCTACTAGATTGCTTCTAATATTCTATTTCCACAATATGTTTGTTTCTGTAGGCGGGACAAAACAGCTCAAGTTTTCAGGTGTACAAGGCCATAGGGCCCTTCCACGCTTCTCCCAGATTGTCCCCTCTCACTTCTCTGAGAACAAAAGTGTAAATGGTTGGAAATGCTTTACGAAAGCCAGTTCCCCTGAATCAGTAACCGAAATGACAAGAAGTCATGGTAGCATTTCTTCTACGCGCAGCCCTGGACAACATTTGCCTTTCGGCAGGCCGCAGAGCCTCACAGAGGAGCACCTTCTCAGCAGCCAAGACCTCTTTTCTCTGTAAATAATCGGCAATTTCCATTTAAACCCATGTTTTAATTTCAAAAGTGACCTTTCCAGGTCTAAAATATGGCGTTGTCGTCAGACCAAAATATTTTAATGTGGCACTTTTTATTGCATTTCAAGCGACTGATTTAATATTTATCATTAACGCCATAATAAAATCTGAAACCTTTGGACATTTGATAAAGGTGTGCCGTATTCCCTTGTTTTCTCATTTTGAGGTGGAGGGCGAAAACCATTTTGTTAGAAAACCACTGCTACCATCTAGTGTTAACATTTGGAACTACAACCAAATATTTAAACGTGATCACTCGTTTAGGGACGATAAAGAGGGGAAGTTAAATAGAATGAACTCCACACATGTATAAAATTGTCAGAAACAAATTCGGTAAATTATTTTAAAAGAATATTTTAAAAATTTGAATCATAAATGCATATGCGAAAATTTGAAAATTGGTACTAATTTTGCTTACATTTGAAATGCAGTTTTTTCAACAATATAGTATCACACAGGGCTGGTTTTTGTATTTTCTTATTTTACTTTTTGAGATTATAATATATATACATCATCTTGCTTCCTCTTTCTTCCCTCTAACCCTCCCAATATAACCCTGCTTGCTCTTTTTCACATTCATGGCCTCTTTTCATTGTCATTGCATGCATGGTTTTAGAAATATATATATGTAACATACATACACATGTAATACGTAAATACATTAGTACAACCTGTTCAGTCTGTCTAATGTTACTTATATGTACATTTTCAGAACTGGCCATTTGGTATTGCGCTTCCCCAGGGCTATTTCTCCTGTCTCAGTATTCCTTAATTGCCTTTGTTTAGTTCTTTGTGTGGGGTTGAGGTTGGTCTCTTGAAGTCCCTACTCCCATTTACATTAGCCTGTGTATTGTTGTTGTCCTTGTTCAGCCAGTGTTTTGGCTGTCCTATTCGTGAGTCTTTTGGGGAGTAGCTTCCAACATTTCTACAGTCTCACAGCAAATGCCTCAATTCTCTGATTTATACAATCTTTTCACCCCTTTTTCTGCAATGATCCCTGGCTTTGGGTGTGGGAGCTGTATTGTAGATATATTAGTTGGGACTGAAGTGCTCTGTAACTCTGCATTTTAATTGGCTATGTTTTTCTATGTTGGTCTCCATCTGTTGCAAATAGGAGTTCCATGATAAGGGGTAAGAACTACACTTATCTGTGTATATAAGAGAAAATATTTAGATTGTAGTTAGAAATTGAGATATCTAGTGCTTCATAAATTTTCAGAAGCCCCTGAGCTGGGTGTGACTTGAATGACCCTCCCTGAGGATGAGCTTTCATGGTACCAAAGGAGGGAGGCAACCAACAGTCCTACCCAGGTAGGAAAGCTATGAACCAAACCAACAAGCAGCTTGGCATGAAAACCCTAAGGATGCATGCATAACTCAGTGGTAACCAACAGCTCTCTAATCGGACTTAAGACCCACTCAATAAAATGGAAGTCCTGCCTGCTACTGGAAACCTAGTTGTTAGGTATTTTCTTACCAACAAGCCTTTTCGCTGATGTAAATAATCCCAATCAGACCGAATCAGACTGAATTAAAGACGCCCATGTTTAATGGAGTGCTCCCTGGTGGCCCCAGGAAAACATGGAGAGGGGAGGGGAGGAGAGAGAGAAGGGGAGACCACAGGAAACTCAAGAGACCATGTGTTCATTCTGGGGGGAGGGAGCAGGTTAAATAGCCTGTGGGAGTGGTCTTGACCTTCCATGAGGAGAAGTTACCATTTGGCAGGCTTTCTTGACCCTCCATGGGGAGGGGTCACCATTTGGCGGGCTTTTTCGGAGGTGGAGTTTGGACTGAGGCAATTCTCAGGGGAGGGGGCTTATTTCAGGAGCTGGGGTAAAGCCCCCAGGCAAACAATCCAGACCTTTTGTATAAAGGGGTGTTAGGGAGCTGAGGTGATGCTTTCAACCAAACACTAGCCACCATCTTGAAGGAGAACCTATAGCCGCCAATTAATTAAATCAGCATAAACCCTAAAGATGGCTCTGTAGAATAACGTTATTCTTCAATATTATTATTTTTTTTTGCTCAGAATTTCTTTTAATTATCCTGGGTCTTTTGTGCTTCTATATTTAAGTTTTTACCCCTATTCTATGAAGAATTAGATTAGAATTTTATTTTGGGATTATATTGACTTGAGATTTCATGTTACAATGATGATTCTTACAGTATTAATTCTTCTAATCTATGAGCATAGGAGGCTGTACCATCTTCTATTTTCTTTTTCAATCTCTGTGTTTGGTATTTTAAAGTTCTCAGTATAGAGCCTTATATTTCTTTGGTTAAGATTATTCTAAGGTATTTTTGAGGCAGCCGTGAGCATTGTTTTCTGGATTTCTTCCATGGCATACTTATTTTCACTGTATAGGAATATCACTGTTTTTGTTTGTTAGTATTTTATGCTATCACTTAGTTGAGTGTTTATCAGTTTTGAGAGTCTTTGGCAGAGGTCCCAGGTCCCCTGTATAGAATCATATCAACTGTAAATTAGGGCATCTGACTTCTTTTTTACCCTTCCATTTCCTTCTTTGGTGTTATTGCTCTAGATAAGACTTCAATCACTTATGCCAGACTTTATTGAGTTCCCATGGGAAGCCTTACCCTCTCTGAGGAGTGGATGGGGGTGGGGTGGGTGAAAGGTGCGGGTGGGGGTGGGGGTAGGAGGAAGGGAGGGAGAGGGAACTGGGCTTGGTATGCAGAATGAGAAAGTATTGTTTTAAAAAATAAATACAAAAAGAAAGAAGTAAGTGAAACCCCCTGTCTCATTTGTGACTTTAGTGAAATGCTTTCTGTTTATCCAAACTTGTCATTTCTGATGGTCTGTACTATATAGTGTTTATGTTAAAATCTCCCATTCCTAGTTTCTTCAGGCTTTTATTATAAAGGAATATTGGATTTTGTCATAGAAAAGCCTCCCTTCATCTTTTGAAATGACCACATGTTTTCTGATCTTGAATCCATTTATTTATCGATATGTATACATGGCACATCCATGCATGTCTGAAAGGAAGCTAACTTGGTCATGGCGTATGATGTTTTTAAACATGTTCTTGAGCTAAGTTTGTATTTCACTCATAAATTTTGCATATGGGTTTGTCAGAGAGATTGACTTAAAATTCTTTCTTTTTAGTTGTGTATTTATGCAGTGTTTGTATAAGGGCAAACTTTTATAAAGAGTTTAATAGTATTCCTTCACTTTTTGTTTTGTGAAATAACTTGAGGAGTACTAATGTCCTTAATTCTGTTCTAAGGCTCAGCTTGGCTTTAGCAGAGTTCTTCTGAGCCTGGGTTGTGGTTGATATTTTTTTTATGTTAGGACATAGACAATTTCTTACTGTTTGATCTCATTGCTTGTTTTAATCTGTTAAAATTGTTTGTTTCTGCTGACCTGAGCTCGTGGGAGCTCATGGATGCTCAATCAAAAGGAAACCTGAATGGGACCTGTTAAGTATTTTTCCTTAAACAACCAACCTCTACACTGATGCAATAATTCCAATCAGATCAGATCAGACTGAATTAAAAGATACACAGGTGGCCCCCCAGGAAAACACACAGAGAGGATCAGAGAACCGACAGATCAAGGAAAACCGTGAGACCACGTGATCATTCTCTGGAGGGGAGTTTAAATAGCCTGTGGGAGTGGTGTTGACATTCCCTGGGGAGGGGTCACCATTTGGTAGGCTTTCTTGACCCTCCCTGGGGAGGGAATCACTGTTTGATGGGCTTTCTCGGAGGTGGAGTTTGGACTGAGGCAACTCGCAGGGGAGGGAGCTTGAAATAGAGTTTTTCACCCAACATTCAAATATGGATGCCAGGGGGTTGGGGTGAAACCCCCAGCTAAATATTCCAGACTTTTTATATAAAGGGGTGTTAGGGAGCTGAGATGATGCCTTTAATCAAACAAGACCAATCTAGGCCCTCTGTATCTGTATGAAATCATGTAGCTTGATCTCTTACTAAGGCTTCTAACAGTGAGAGCAGGACCTCTCCCTGGAGCTTAGCTGACTTAGGTAACCTGTTCCCCACGCTGGATTATCTGGCTTCACCTTGACCTAAGGGGAGGAGCTCTGTCCTGCCTCAACTGGAGTGCCAAGCTTTGTGCAAGTCAACGGGAGGCCTGCCCCTTTTTGAATGGAGATAAAGGAGGACTGGATGGGGTGGGGGTAGATAGGAAAGAGGGAGGGACCAGGAGGAGAGTAGGGAGGGGAAACTGGTTGCTATGTAAAATGAATGAAAAAGTGTTATTTAAATAATGAAAAAATTATCTCCTTTCAATTTAATTTAGTAGATACCATGTGTCTGTAAATCAATGCACTTCTTTTAGAGTTTCCATTTTATTAGGATTTTTTAAAAACATAAATCCCAGTGAAGTGTGTTTCCTAGAGGCAACAATTACATGGACCCTATCTTTCTGAATCCAAGCTGGTAGCCTGTACTTTTTGGTAGGTCAGTTGGAATCATTGGTATTCAAAGTTATTATTGAATGTTGTGTATCATTTCCAATCATTTTTAAGTGGTGTGTGTGTGTGTGTAAGTGGCAAAGTGAGTGCCGGTATTTTAAGAGACATCAGATTATTCAGATGCTAGAGTGACCATCAGTTTTGATCTTCCCAACATTGGTGCTGGGAAATGATCTTAAGTCCTCTACAAGAACAGCAAAGGTTTTTTATAACTAAGCCTTATCTTCTACCCCATGGCCTTTTATTTTTTATATTCCAAATTCCTTATGAATCTAGGTGATCATCTGTTTCCTTATATTTAGGATTGTTTTTGCTCTGATTTGATTGACAGATTAATACTACTTTTGCCAGAAGTTGTCCTACCTTACAGCCTCTTAAATTTGGTCTTGTAATGTAATAGATCTCATGTGCTATATCCATACTTCCTGCTGCTTGCATCTGCCAATGTCTAAATATATTAATTTATCTATCTTTTGTTCAATATATGAAATTCTGTCTTCTAGTTGATCAGTTCTACTAGTAAGGCTTTCTTATTTACATTTTATATTTTGCTTCTTAAAGTGTGTTTCATTTATAAAATTAAATTTTTTTCAGTTTTCCTATTGAATTTGTTTTTTATTATCCTTTTATATCCTGTGTTGACTTATTTCTTCAGCTGTTTACTTGAATTGCCTTTGAATTTATTTAGAAATTTATATCCTCTTTGATTTTGCTCAACACTTTTATAACACTCACTTAAAATGCTCAGAGCTCCTAGTGTGATCCTTAGTGACTTTCTGAGAGTAGAATATTAACTTCTGAGACAATCACAAGTACTGGATAGGACCACTATGTCTATATATGCACATATAATATATTCCATTATCACAATGACCAATTAAAGCAGTTATCCATTTAACTTCAATAATTATTAGTGGATAAGGGAACATGGATCTTTTGTAACTATTGGTGAATAAGGAAACATGGATCATTTGGTATTATAGCTCACTTTGCATTACTATGATAAACATGATACTCAAGCAACATGGGGGAAGAAAGGGTTTATTTGGCCCATCATCAATGGAGCCAAAGGAAGCAACTCAAGCAGGATCATGGAGGCAGTGACTGAAGCAGAGTTCATTGGGAAATGTTGCTTACTAGCTTGTTTTTCATGCCTTGCTCAGGTGGTTTTTTGTTTATTTGTTTTGTTTTATTTTGTTTTATATATAACTGAGACCTCCTTTCTGGGAATGGCACTGTCCATAGTAGGGTGGTCTCTTCTATAAGAATCAATAATCAAGAAAATGTCTCACAGGGATACATATAGATCAATTTGATCAAGATAGTCTCTCAGTTGTATGGTATGTAGTGCAATTTGAATAACTGGGGGATAATTCTCATCCCTGACCTTTTTTCCTTCCTGACATCCATTGTTGGTACCAAACTTCAGATATTAGCAATTATTATTTACAGTTAATTAGAATACCCAGATAGCCCTTCTTTGAAATATAGGTTTTACAGAGTACTCCAGAGTAGATAATAACATTTTCCAAACTATTTGGCAAAGTATACAGTGTTCTAAATAGTAACTGCTATTGGAGTAGGCTATGGTAGAAGAAACCAAAGAGGAAGAAAAGGCTGAGGAGAAATAGAAATAAAATTTTATAAATATAGTTTGGTCTAGGTATATTTCTTAGTACTAAGCAAATTTCTTCTTAGGGTCAAGTAAAATATAGAAGACATATTTAAGAACAGAATTCATTCCGTGTTTTTTCTTATGCCAAATCTTTGTCAGTCTAGTTACTGTGAACTTTTTCTGGGAGTTATATTTTCTAGTTGTATAAGCTAGCACTTATTCAAACAGAAGAAACTAATCTGAAGATTGGCAGAAAAATTATTCTTTATATTTCAGAATTCTTAGACTATTTTGTACCCAAGCCAAATTCTACCCTTTCAGAGAGCACTTCAGGCTAAAAACAATACCTGCAGAATTGCAAATGATAAATATCTTTTATTTGGAATTCCAAATGACTCTGTCAGTTCTGATCTGCTGCAGCAAGACACAAATGTGAATTCAACTTCCATTGAGATATGCTCTTTACTAGTGGTTTGTAGAATGTGTGCCTCTAAGACAGGAGACATTCCTTTGTAAGTTTTGTGGCCAAAGAGGTCTTCTCCTTCCTGGACTGCTTTAGGCTTGCCACTCTTCAGGGTCTTCCATGCTACTTAGAAAGGTTAAGTTAAATGTAGTTACTGAATCAAGGGCTATAGCTAACAATTACAGTCCTCAGAGTAAAATGGAACCAACAGAGGAGGTTTTAAGACATTGACTGTATGCCTGTAGAACTCCTTCCCTCCTATGGAGTTAGTTACCTTGTCCAGTCTCAATATGAGGGCTTTTGCCTTGTCTTATTGTACTTTCTTTTGTCCTGTTTGCTTGTTGCCTTTTGGAGGCCTGCTTCTTCCTGAAGGGAAATGGAGGAGGAACATATCTGGGGGAGAGGGAATGTGGGGAAAGCTGGAAGGAATGAAGGGAGAGGAAACTGAGGTCAGAATGTGTTGTATGAGAGACGATTCTATTTTCAATTTAAAAAAATATGCTGAAATTTTTATT
The DNA here is from genome assembly GCA_004026605.1 of Ondatra zibethicus. Taxonomy (NCBI): domain Eukaryota; kingdom Metazoa; phylum Chordata; class Mammalia; order Rodentia; family Cricetidae; genus Ondatra; species Ondatra zibethicus. The sequence continues at coordinate 10,307 of PVIU01013161.1, read as the reverse complement.
AGCAGTTGACAGAAACCTCTTTTTTTAATTTATTAGATTTTTTAAAAAATACATCAATCCAAGTTCCGACTTCTTCCATTCCCTACACACACCCTCCCATCCCACCCCCATCTAATCCTCAGAGAGGGTAAGGCACATTGCCTTGTAGAAGGTCCAAGACCCTTCCTACTATATCTAGGCTGAGCAAAGTATACATACAAAGAGAATAGGATCCCAAAAAGCCAGTACAAACAGTAGGAATAAATCCTGATGCCACTGCCAGTGGCCCCTCAGTCTGCCCCAGCCATGCAAATGTCAACCATATTCAGAGGGACTAGTTTGCTCCTATGCTTATTCCTTCCCAGTCCAGCTGGAGTTGGTGAGCTCACATTAGCCCAGGCAAACTGTTTCAGTGGGCAAACCCATCATGGTTTTGACTTCCTTGTTAATATTCTCATTCTTTCCACTCTTCAACTGGACTTTAGGAACTCAGTCCAGTGCTCCGATGTGGGTCTCTGCCTCTGTTTTCATCAGTTTCTGGATGAAGGGTCTATGGTGATATTTAAGATAACCATCAGTCTGACTACAGGGCAAGTCAAGATCAGGCCTCCTGTCTTCTATTGCCCAGGGTCCTACGTTGGGTCATCCTTTTGGATTCCTGGGAATTTCTCTATAGCCCGGTTTCTGCTAATCCTAAAATAGCTCCCTCAATCAAAATATCTCTCTCCTTGCTCTCATCTCTGTCCTTCCTCCATCTCGACTATCCCATTCTCTAGAGTTCTCCTCTATCCTCCCCTTCTCCCCTCCTCTTCTCCTCTTACCCTCCCCTTTGCCCCCACCTCCATGCTGCCAACCCTGCAAGTCAATCCTGTCTGTTTCCAATTTCCAGGTGGGTCTATATATTTTTTCTTTGGGTTCACCTTATTACTTAGCTTCTCTAGGATCATGAACTATAGGCTCAATGGCCTTTGTTTATAGCTAGTATCCACTTATGAGCAAGTACATACCATATTCATCTTTTTTGGTCTGGACTACCTCACAGAAGATAATGTTCTCTGATTCCATTCATTTGTGTGCAAAATTCAAGATGTCATTGTTTTTTACTGCTGAGTAGTACTCTAATGTGTAAATGTGCCACATTTTCTTTATCCATTTTTCCGTTAGGGGCATCTAGGTTGTTTCCAGGTTCTGGCTATTACAAATAATTCTGATATAAACATAGTTGAACAAATTTTTTTTTAGTATGATTGAGCATCTTTTGGGTATATGCCCAAGAGAGGTATTGCTAGATCCTGAGGCAGGGTTGATTCCCAATTTTCTGAGAAACCACCAAACTGATTTCCAGAATGGTTGTACAAGTTTGCATTCCCACCAGTAATGGATGAGTGTTCCCCTTACTCCACATCCTCTCCAGCATAACCTATCATTAGTGGTTTTGATCTTAGCCATTCTGACAGATGTAATACAGTATCTCAGAATTGTTTTGATTTGCATTTCCCTGATAGCTAAGGATGTTGAATATTTCCTTAAGTATCTTTTGGCCATTTGAGATTTTTCTGTTGAGAATTCTGTTTAGTTATGTACCCCATCTTTCAATTGGGTTATTTAGAATTTTAATGTCTAATTTCTTGAGTTCTTTATGTATTTTGAAGATCGGGTGTTTGTCTGATGTGGGATTGGTGAAGATCTTTTCCCATTCAGTAGGCTGCCTTTTTTTCTTATTAACTGTGTCCTTTGCTTTACAGAAGCTTCTCAGTTTCAGGAGATCCAATTTATTTATTGTTGCTCTCAGTGTCTGTGGTGTTATATTTAGGAAGTAGTCTCCTATGACCATGCATTGTAGACTACTTCCTATTTTCTCTTCTATCAAGTCCAGTGTGGTTGGAATTATATCGAGGTCCTTAATCCATTTGGACTTGAGTTTGGTGCATGGTGATAGATATAGATCTATTTTCATTCTTCTACATGTTGACATTCAGCAATACCAGCACCATTTGCTGAAGATACTTTATCTTTTTTTTTTCATTGTATAACTTTAGCTTCTTTGTCAAAAATCAGGGGTTCATAGGTGTGTGAATTAATATCCGAGTCTTCAATTTGATTCCATTGGTCAACCTCTCTGTTTCTATGTCAATACCAAGCCATTTTCATTACTGTAGGTCTATAATAGAGCTTGGTGTCAGGTATGGTGATGCCTCCAGAAGTTCCTTTATTATATACGATTGTTTTGGCTATCCTGGGTTTTTTGTTTTTCCATATGAAGTTGATTATTGATCTTTCAAAGTCTGTGAAGAATTGTGTTGGAATTTTGATGGGGATTACATTGAATCTATACATTGTTTTTGGTAGGATTGCCATTTTTACTATGTTGATCCTACCTATCTAAGAGCATGGGAGATCTTTACATTTTCTGGTATTTTCTTCAATTTCTTTCTTCAAAGACTTAAAATTCTTATCAAATAGGTCTTCTTTCACTTCTTTGGTTAGTGTTACCCCAAGATATTTTATGTTATTTGTGGCTATTGTGAAAGATAATGTTTCTCTGATTTCCTTTTCAGCTTCTGTATCATTTGTGTAGAAGAGGGCTACTGATTTTTTGGAGTTGATCTTGTATCCTGCCACATCACTGAAGGTATTTATCAGCTGTAGGAGTTCTCTGAAAGAGTTTTTGGGGTCAGTTATATACACTATCATATCATCTGCAAATAACAAAAGTTTGACTTCTTCCTTTCCAATTTAAATCCCCTGGATCTCCTTTTGTTGTCTTATTGTTATTGCTAAAACTTCAAGAACTATGTTGAAGAGATATGGAGAGAGTGAACAGCCTTGTCTTGTTCCTGATTTTAGTGGAATTGCTTTGAGTTTCTCTCCATTTAATTTGATGTTGACTGTCGGCTTACTGTATATTGCTTTTATTATATTTAGATATATTCCTTGTATCCCTGATCTCTCCAAGACCTTTATCATGAAGGGGTATTGGATTTTGTCAAATGCTTTTTCAGCATCTAATGAAATGATCATATGGTTTTTTTCTTTCAGTTTATTTATATGATGGATTACATTGATAGATTTTTGTATGTTGAACCAGCCCTGCATCTCTGGGATGAAGCCAACTTGATCATGGCAAATAAGTTTTTTGATGTGTTTGTGGATTCAGTTTGCCAGTATTTTATTGAGTATTTTTGCATCGATGTTCATGAGTGAGATTGGTCTGTAATTCTCTTTCTTGGTTGTGTCTTTGTGTGGTTTTGGTATCAGGGTAACTGAAGCCTCATAAAAAGAGTTTGGCAATGTCCCTTCTGTTTCTGTTCCACTTTGAGGAATATTAGCTCTTCTTGGAAGTTCTGGTAGAATTCTGGACTAAAACTATCTGGCCCTGGGGTTTTTTTGGTTGGGAGGTTTTTGATGACAGCTTCTATTTCCCTGCAGTTTATAGGTCTATTTAAATTGCTCATGATCTTGGTTAAATTAAATTGGTCTTGATTTAATTTTGGTACATGGTATCTATCTAAAATGTTGCCCATTTCTTTTATATTTTCCAATTTTGTGGAGTACAGGTTTTTGTAGTATGACCTAATGATTCTCTGAATTTTCTCAGTGTCTGTTGTCATGTCCCCTTTTTCCTTTCTGATTTTGTTAATTTGGATGTTCTCTCTCTGCCTTTTGATTAGTTTGAATAAGGGTTTATCTATCTTGTTGATTTTTCTCAAAGAACCAGCTCTTTGTTTCATTGATTCTTTGTATTGTTTTCTTTGTTTCTGTTTTGTTTGATTATTTTCTGTCTTCTACTCTTCCTGGGTGAGTCTGCTTCTTTTTGTTCTAGAGCTTTCAGGTGTGCAGTTAAGTCACTAATGTGAGCTTTCTCCATTTTCTTTATGTGGGCACTTAGTACTATGAACTTTCCTCTTAGCACTGTTTTCATGGTGTCCCATAAGTTTGGATATGTTGTGCCTTCATTTTTGAATTCAAGGAAGACTTTAATTTCTTTCTTTATTTCTTCCTTGAGCCAGGGGTGATTCAGTAGTTCGCTGTTGAATTTCCACAAGTTTGTAGGCTTTTTGAGAGCTGTATTGTTGTTAAATTCTAACTTTAATCCATGGTGATCCGATAAGACACAGGAGGTTACTCCAATATTTTTGTATCTGTGGAGGTTTGCTTTGTTACCGAGTATGTGCTCAATTTTAGAGAAGGTTCCATGAGATGCTGAGGAGAAGGTATATTCTTTTGTGTTTGGGTGGACTATTCCATAGTTGTATGTTAATTCCATTTGATTTATGACTTCTGTTAATTCTCTTATTTCTCTGTTAAGATTCTGTCTGGTTGACCTGTCCATTGGTGAGAGTGGATAGTTGAAGTCTCCTGCTATTAGTGTGTGGGTTTTGATGTGCGATTTAAGTTTTAGTAATGTTTCTTTTACATATGCGGGTGCTCTTGTATTAGGGGCATAGATATTCAGGATTGAGACTTCATCTTGATGAATTGTTCCTGTTATGAGTATAAAGTGTCCTTCTCCATCTCTTCTGACTGATTTTAGTTTGAAACCAATTTTGTTAGATATTAGGATAGCTACACCTGCTTGTTTCTTAGGTCCATTTGATTGGAAAACGTTTTCCCAACCCTTTACTCTGAGGTAGTGCCTGTCTTTGAGGTTGAGGTGTGTTTCTTGTATACAGCAGAAGGCTGGATCCTGGTTTTGTATCCATTCTCTTATCCTGTGCCTTTTTATAGGTGAATTGAGTCCATTGATATTAAGCGATATTAATGACCAGTGGTTGTTAATTCTGGTTATTACAAACAGTAGTAGTGTTTGTGTATTTCCTTTCTTTGGGTTATGCTGGTGGGGGGTTATCAGATGTCCATGTTATTGTGGGTGCAGTTAGCTTCCTTGGGTTGGGGTTTTCCTTCTAGTACTTTCTGTAAGTACTTGGGTTGGGGGAGCGGCCTGGGGGCTTGTCCCTCTGGGGAGGTCCTAGAGAGTGGGGTTTGGAGATACATATTGTTTAAATCTGTTTTTGACATGGAATATCTTGTTTTCTCCATTGAAAAACTGAAAGCTTTGCTGGGTATAGTAGTCTGGGCTTGCATCCATGCAGCACATCTATACAGGACCTTCTGGCTTTCATGGTTTCCATTGTGAAGTCGGGTATAATTTTGAGAGGTTTACCTTTATATGTTACTTGACCTTTTTCTCTTGTATTCTGTTAGTTATACTTGTCTCTGTCGTTCCTGTTCATTTACCCAGATTTTCCATATCCAGAATTCCCTCAGTTTGTGTTTTCTTTATTACCTCTACTTCAGTCTTCAAGTTTTGAACTGTTTCTTTCACCTGTTTGTTTTTTCTTGGTTTTCTTGGGTTTCTTTGAGGGATTTATTAATTTCTTCCAATTTTTTTGTCTTCTCCTCCATTTTTCAAGGGAGTTTTTCATTCCCTCTAAAGGTCTCCATCATTTTCATAAAGTTACGTTTAAAGTCGTTTTCTTCTACTTCTTCTGGATTACGATTATCAAATCTTCCTGTTGTGTGACCACTGGGTTTTGGTGTTACCATGCTGCTTTTTAGGTTGTTGGAGGAATTCTTGCATTGGCGCCTACCCATCTCTTCCTTCAAATGAGGCTGGTGGTGTCTTTGGGTCTTGGTTCAATCCTAACTATGGCTATCTGAATGTTTGGGAGTTTTTCTTGGTCTGCTTTGTACTGTCAATGTCTGTCTCAGAAAGCTGCTGAGGTGTCTATAAACCTGCTCACTTGGTCTTCTCTCCTGGTTAGCTTTCTTGGTCCTATCTCTTAATCCCCTCAGTGTTGTAGGGAGTTCTTGGTCCCTCTTAAGTCCCCTCAGTATTGGAGCAAGCTGTGTTTCAGAGTTCCACTGAGGTTTCAGGAGAATAGGCGGGTTTGGGGGTAGGGTGTGGCTAGTAGTTTGGATGACAACTGGATGGGTTTGGGTTTGGGGGCATCCTAGCTGCAGGAAACTCCCAGCTGGCTGGCTAGAAAAGCCAAGGGAGTTGGGGGAGAGGCCTGGGGGCTTGTCCCTCTGGGGAGGTCCTAGAGAGTGTCCCACCATGTGGCTGTTCACTCACCTCTTAAGTCCCCTCAGTATTGGAGCAAGCTGTGTTTCAGAGTTCCACTGAGGTTTCAGGAGAATAGGCGGGTTTGGGGGTGGGGTATGGCTAGTAGTTTGGATGGTAGCTGGATGGGTTTGGGTTTGAGGGAGATCCTAGCCCAGGAAACTCCCTGCTGGCTGGCTGGAAAGCTGAGGGAGTTCGGGGAGGGGCCCAGGGTTTTGTCCCACTGGGGAGGTCCTAGAGTGTGGGGTGTCCCACCATGTGGCTATTCACTCAGCTCTTAAGTCACCTCAGTATCAAGAGAAACCTCTTTTATCCAGCTCTTTTATGTAAGGCTTATGAAGTCTATTTTTCTTGATATAGGGGTAGAAGTGAAGGGATTCTGCAGGAGGGAACATTCAAGGCCTTGCATGTTAACATGGTTCATACACAAGAGCTCACTATACATAATGTGTGAACTGGACTGAGGTAGCTCTCATTTGGGGCATTGCCGAGTTTGGAAAGGACAACCAGAAGTCCCTCAGCATCCTTGGCCTGACCCAGGTTGTAATTCTCCATGTTGAAAAAGTATGCCAGAGTATATGTCACTGAGTTTGAGGCAACATCAGACATAAACTATATTAAAGTCACTCTCCTTAGTTCTTCCAAAACACTATGTTGCTATCTTAAGTTTTTCTGTTGTGGTTTTGGCAATCTCAGGAAAAGTGATTTATTTGTACTTCTTTCCCAGTGTCTTGAATGGAATGGAGCATATGGTGTATGGTTTATCACATGCATTTTAATTATATTAAGAAATAAAGCAATTTTAATTTACCATGAAAAAAAAGAGATATTGACTGAAGAAAGACCCATAAAAAAGATTGTATGTTGCCATCAGTGTATCAACAAATTAGAAAAGAAAATCAAGAGCAGAAACTGGAGAGATGACCAGTGGTTAAGAGTGAATACTGGCTGCTCTGGTAGAGAATCTAATCATTTCCTATCACCTATATTGGGCAACTCACAACTATATGCAAGTCTAGCTCAAGGGGACCCAGCATCCTTTTTAGGCTTCGGGGTGTACTGTACACATGTGCACAAACCTACATACAGACAAACATGCATAGTCATAAGTAAAATTAATTTTATTTTTAATTATGCGGATACCTGTGTGTAGGCACATACCTGTGAGTGGCCATGTCTGTTGAGACCAGAAGAGTCAGATCATGCTCACCTGGCCCTATAGGTGGTTGCTAGTTGCCAAACCTGGGTGCTGGGAATTCGACTTATGTCTTCTACAAAAGATTGCATTCTCTTAACTGCTGAGCTATTTCTCCAGGTCCCAAAATACATTTTAAAAAACAATACACGATCAGAGCCAGAGGAAGACATGATTCCAGACTCTGAAGGGAGGAGTTATAGCTAGGTGGGACTATGATCAGAGCCAGATTCCAAAAGAACAAAGCAGGAAGCAGGTCAATTGTTCAGCAACATCACTCAGAATAGAAATTGTCAAAGTTGGGCTGACACTAATTAGATAACATTCGAATGAAAGGACATGGATTTGAATATTAAAAAGAAGTAAATGGGAAAAAATAAATGAAAGTGGGCATGAAATATTTTTAGGGCTCCTGGAACATAGAAAATACTCAATAACAATCATGGCCATCATGTTAAGAAGAGATTAAAGAACATTTCAAAAGAAGTGTTCTAAAAATGAAGTTTCCCTTTTGTTTGGCTTAGTGGAAAAAGCCTATACTTAGGCTTCCCGGGAGACTAGACAGGGAGGTTTTAAGTTCAAGACCTGCTTGACCTTCAGCATGAGATCACAACCAGTCTAGGCAATTTTATGAGCCCTTGTCTCAAAGTAGCAGAAAAAAGACAGTGCTGGGGGAAAAAACACTCTAAAAGAAAAAGCTAGTCCACTGTGATCTGGGGGAAAAAAAGGGTCATCTTATATTCATGAGGCACCCCAGCTCATAAATATTCACTAAAATCTTTTAAAATATCTACAACAAAGGCCCCAACCTAGACTGATTGCCCCTTGCTGTGTCTCAGCCAATTTCTGGGCTTCTGCCAGAGCCCCCCTTGCCTACGACCACCCACAGGTCCTTTAAGCACCACTTCCAACAACCCCATCACCCCATTCAGCACCCAGACTTCCCATGTACTTCAGGGCCTAGCCCAACTCCGAATTAACAAGAGATTTTGCAGATCTCACTGCAAAAATACCAACAATATGAAAGATACAGCCAGCATCTTCTCTCTAAACTTAGCAGTCCTGTAGACAGGCTTGTCAGTGAGAATTACCTAGATAAACTCCAGGACACAGAATTTAAAAGAAAAATCATAAACTTTACTGAAGAATTCAAGGAGTTTAAAGACTACACAGACCCTATACCCAGTCTTCCCACTTCTACCTCAAAGGTCTAGTCTGATGAATACTCCTGATTTCCCTAGCCACACCTTTTGTGAAATACACTAAACTTAGACTGAGTCCAAACATTCCACCCAGTTAGATCTACGCCTACACATTTGGGACAGGAAGCACATCCTGTATACCTGCCAAGTGCCCTCTGTCCAACTGACTTTATTCCCACCAAGTCACTACCAACCTCTAGACCCAACCTGACCCCATACCTTGTCTTCTTCCCCACCCTACTTTGTATATAACAAACTCAGAACTAACAGAGGAAGACCACATGCCCAGATCTCATTGCAAGAATACCAACAATATGAAAGATTGAGCTAGTATCTTCACTCCAAAACCTATGAGTCCTATAGAAATGTTTGCCAATGAGGATAACCTAGATGAACTTGAGGACACAGAATTTAAAAGAGCAATCATGGTATAAGAATATTGGTTTGTCCATGAGTACAGAATAGAAATTTCCCATTAAACCAGATGTTGCTAACTGTATTCCCAACACTGTAGCCCCTGTGTTATGAAACTTATTTCGACTGATTATAAAGATAAATAAATTGCATGACATATCGTCTACATTTCCTAATCCATTTATACTCATTCTGTACTGAATAAGATTGGGGTTTTTTCTTATTTATATGATTGCTTTGCCTGTATGTATGTATGTATGTATGTGTGCCATGCGCATGCCTGGTGTCTGTAGAGATGAGAAGAGGGCATCAGATGCCCTGAAACTAGACTTACAGTTGGTTGTGAGCCATCATGTGGGTGCTAGGAATCAAACCTGGAATTTCTACAAGAACAACAGGTGTTCTTAACTGCTGAGCCGTATCTCCAGACCCTATTTTTATTTTTTAAAAGGAATTATGTGTGTGTGTGTGTGAGGGGTGTATAAACAAAACCACTTAGGAAAGCTTCCACTTACCCTGTCATTCTGAGTGAGCTCTTATTAGTGCGCCTGGACACTTTGGTTGAAATCCTAGCAAAGGATAGGACTAGAACTCGGAGATCCTGCTTGTCTCTACCTTCTGAGTTCTGGGACTGCAGGTGTGCACCAACATGCCTGGCCTTTGTTGACAACCTATTTAGAGGTTTGTATTTTTGTTGATAGTTTCAAAGCTTTAACTCTGAATTCATTTAATTTCTGTTATCTTTCTGTAATCACTATTTCTTAGCTTAACTCCATCTTTATTAGTTCCTTCTTCTAGCTTAGCAGCAAGTCATCTTTAGATTGAGTTTTTTACACAAAAAGTTAAGTTGTTTCAGATTTTTTCTTCATTTCTAATAAAAACATTTATAACCATAAATACTTCTTGAGACCATGCTATATCCCATAAATTTTGGCATGCTGTGCTTTCATTTTCATTAGTCCCTGTGTAATTTCTCATCTGTGCATTTCTGAGTGTTCTTTCTACTCTTGATTTATAGTTTCATTCTGTCGTAATCAGAAGAGATACTTTGTATTATTTTAATCTTTTCCACTTAATAAAACCTGTTATGTGGCCTAACATATGATGTTCTTTGGAAAATATTTCTTGTGCACTTGTTCTCCATTAGTTTTGCAAAGATTGCTTTAAGTAAGTACTTTAGGTCCATTTGCTTTCCTCAAGTTCTCATTGGCCTTTTGTTCTTGGTTTTTCTGTGCATCACTGAACGTGATGCTATTTAAATGTATTAAAGTTAACAAATATAATTGTAGGGCTTCCTTCAGTTATTCTGTTTGCCTTATATATTAAGGACTTCTAATGACTGATACATATTTGCTTAGACTGTTTTTCTTATTTATGAATTTAATACTATATACTACTGTCACTTGCCTCATAATAATTTTTCCTAAAACATATCTGTTCGGTTGAAGCCTCA
>PVIU01013160.1:0-57096 GCA_004026605.1 Ondatra zibethicus | reverse complement strand
TTCCTGCCATGCTCCCCGCAAAGCTTCTGACATGCTCCCTGCCACGTTCCTGCCACATTCCTGCCATACTCTCAGCCACACTCCTGCCCCACTCCCTGACATGCTTCTGCTACATTCCTGCCACACTCCCTGCCACACTTCTGCCAAATTCCTGCCAAACTCCCTGCCATGCTTCTGACATGCTCTTTGCCACACTCTCTGCCATGTCCCTGCCATGCTCCTGCCACGTTCCCTGCCACTCTCCTGTCATGCTCGCTGCCATGCTCCTGCCATGATCCTGCCATGTTCCTGCCATGCTTCCGCCATGATCCTGTCATGCTCCTGCCTTGCTGATGATTGACTAATCTTCTGAAACTGTAAACCAGCCCCAATTAAATGTATTCTTTTACATGAGTGCCGTGGTCATAATGTCTCTTCACAGCAATAGAACAGTGGCTAAGATGGGCCTAGTAGGCCTTTCTAGTAGGAAAAGAGCAGTGCTGAGGGTGATTTGGACTATGCAAGCCAGACTCAGGTGTAATCACGGGGGAAAATATTAGTAAGTGTCCAAGAAATCATTCTTGGGATACTGTGACAAAGAATGTGGGTGCATTTTGCCTTTGTCCTAAGAATATGCCTAAAGCTAAATTGAAGAGTTTTGGATTAATAGCCTTGGCTGAGGAGATTTCAAGACAGCCTAGAATTGACAGTCACTCTTTTGTGGACCTACAATGAAAAGAATTAAGCATGGCAAAAAGAATTACAAAATGTGCAGTCTGAGAAGAAAAAGCACCAGGAAATATAATGTTGAAGTCAAGTCTTGTGCTCATAGAGATGTGAAATTTAAAGAAAGGCCTGGTATTAAAATGGAATAAAGAAATTCATACCCTCAAGACAAGACCCCACCCAACTAAGCTTCCAAATTGTGAAAAGGAGTAAAAGGGAAGCTTAAACTTGAGCATCAATAAAATCCATCAATAACAGGAAGTTTGTGGAAATGTAATTGAATGGGGCATGGTTCCAGCGTAGCAAGAAGAAATTGGCAGCTTTAGCCTCATGGTTCCAGATTTAGAGTCAAGAAGTATAGAGAAAAGTTGGGTGTGGTAGCACATGCCTTTAATACCAACACTAGGGAGACAGATGTGGGCAGATTTCTGTGAGTTCAGTTTTGAAGTCAGACTAAATGCATATTGTATTATAATATGGCCACAAGTCAATGGGGATCAGAGAGTGAAAACTGTTAGTTTGAATCAGAATGGTTCCTATAGGAACATATGTTTGAATGTTGGTTTGAATCAGAATAGTTCCTATAGGAACATACGTTTGAATGCTTGGTCCCCTGTTAAACTGTTTGATTAGGATTAGCCAGTGGCCTTGTTGGAGGAGGTATGTCACTGCAGGGTAGGCTTTGAAGTTTCAAAACCTATGCCAAACCTAGTCATTCTCTTTGCTACCTGTGGATCAGAATCTAAGTTGTCAGCCTCATGTCTTCCTGTGTGCTGCCAAACTCCCTGCCATGATTATAATGGATGAATCCTCTGAAACTGTAAGCAAGCCCTAATTAAATGCTTTCTTTTTATAAGAGTTACCTTGGTTATGGTTTCTCTTCACAGCAATGGAACAGTAACTAAGACAGTGAACTTTTAATGGACTGAATTGAATATGTAAATAATTTCTGTTGGTATCAACATCATAACATTAAACCTTAGTACTTATAAACAGCAGTCCTTCAACTTACTTAAGCCTACTAAAATTTCTTTTAGCAATATCTTATAGTTTTGAATATACAGCATTGCCCCCTCATCTACAGGGATATGGGTTCTAAGAATGGATGCCTGATATTAGATAGTACGGAATTATATGCCCATGCATTGAAGGCTACTTCTCACTTTCTCTTCTATCAGATTCAGTGTAGTCAGATTTATATTGAGGTCTTTAATCCATTTGTATTTTTTTTGGTCTAGCCATCAATTTTGTTGGCTTACTCAAATAAGCAACTTTTGAATTCCTTAAGTTGTTCTTCATTTTTCTAGTGCCATTTTTGTATGTTAAACTTTATTGCCTTCCATCTGAAACCTGTCAGCTTACTTTGCTTTGTTTTATACTCTCTTAAGGTATATATTATGTTCTTTATGCAGTCATAGGAATTTACAACTATTAATTTATGTGACAATTATCGTTGTATTCTATAAGCCTTTGTGGTGTTTTTTATTTTCAATCATTTCTAATTATTTTCTAGCATGTCTTAAAATTTACTTTTTCTTCCTGTAGGTGAACTATAATGCACCACTAGTTTCAACAAAAATTGCATCTTGACTATTTTTTAAGTGATTTGCAGCAATAATATTCATTTACATTTGCCAATTAGCTGTCATGCAAAGAAGAACAGGGTTGTTCACATGCCAGGAAAGTGCTCCATTATTGAGGCACATTCTAAGCCCTTTGATTTCTTTCTTCACTCATTGGTTGTTTAAAAGTTTGTTGTTTAATTTTCACATAATTTTTAATGTATATATTTTATACCTACTGATTTCTAGTTTCATGCCTTTGTGATTGGAAACCATACTGAACATTATTTTTTTCTTTTAAATTTTATCAAAACTTGATATGTGACTGATACATGTCCTATCCTGGAGAAAGTTCCTTGCATAAGAGAAAAAGTTTGTCTTCATGCACATTGTTTTATACATGTGTGTGTGTTGGTTTGAATGTGAATGGTCACCATAGGCTCCTATGTTTGAACACTTGGTTTCCAGGTGGTGGAACTGTTTGGAAAGAATAGGAGGTATACATTTGTTGGAGAAGCTGTGTCACTGGGGGCAAGGTTTGAGGTTTAAGAAGACTCATACCATTCCCAGTGTGTTGTCTGTGCCTCTGGCTTGTAAATCAAGATGTGAACTCTTAGCTGTTTCTGCCATCATGCCTTTGTTCTGCCATCATTGATTCTAACCCTCTGAAATGTTATGCTAAATTAAACACCTTCTTTTATAAGTTGCTTTTGTCATGGCGTTAAATAGAGCAATAGAAAAGTAATTAACACACAAGTGAATTTCAGTGGGTCTCTAATATTGTTCGGTAATCTATGACATTATTTATTTTCTATTTGTCTCTTTTATTTCATGGTTGTAATTTCTGTTTTTTCCTTTTTATTGATTTTTATTGAGCTCTACATTTTGTTGAGCACATGTCCTTGTGGCACGATTGAGCATCCTTTGGATATATACCCAAAAGTGGCATTACTGGGTCTTGAGGAAGGTTATTTCCTAATTTTCTGAGAAATCGCAACACTGATATCCAAAGGGGCAGTACCAGCTTGCACTCCCACAAGCAATGCAGGAGTGTTCCCTTTTCCCCACAACCTCTCCAGCATAAGTTTTCATCAGTGTTTTTGATCTTGGCTATTCTTTCAGGTGTTAAGATGGAATCTCAGAGTTGTTTTGATTTGCATTTCTCTGATGATTAAGGATGTTGAACATTTCCTTAAGTGTCTTTCAGCCATTTTAGATTCCTCTGTTGAAAGTTCTCTGTTTAGGTCTGTACTCCATTTTTTTATTGGATTATTTGTTCTTTTGATGACCAATTTCTTGAGTTCTTTGTATATTTTGGAGATCAGCCCTCTGTCTGAAGTGGGGTTAGTGAAGATCTTTTCCCATTCTGTAGGTTGTTGTTTTGTCTTGTTGACCGTGTCCTTTGCTTTATAGAAGCTTTTCAGTTTCAGGAGGTCCCATTTATTAATTGTTTCTCTCAGTGTCTGTGCTGCTGGAGTTATATTTAGGAAGTGGTCTTCTGTGCCAATGCGTTCAAGTGTACTTTCCACTTTCTCTTCTATAGGTTCAGAGTGGCTGGCTTTATGTTGAGGTCTTTGATCCATTTGGACTTGAGTTTTGTGCATGGTGATAGATATGGGTCTATTTTCATTCTTCTACATGTTGATATCCAGTTATGCCAGCACCATTTGTTAAATATGCTCTTTTTTCCATTTGATATTTTTTGCTTGTCAAAAAATCAGGTGTTCAAGGTGTGTGTATTAATATCCAGGTCTTCTATTTGGTTCCATTGGTCCTCCTGTCTGTTCTTATGTCAATACCAGTCTGTTTTCAGTATTATAGCACTGTAGTAGAGTTTGAAGTCAGGGATTGTGATGCCTCCAGAAGTTTTTTTATTATACAGGATTGTTTTGGCTATTCTGGGCTTTTTGCTTTTCCATATGAAGTTGAGTACCGTTCTTTCAAGGTCTGTGAAGAATTTTGCTGGGCATTGTGTTGAATCTGTAGATTGCTTTTGGTAAGATTGCCATTTTTACTATGTTAATTCTGCCTACCCAAGAGCATGGGAGATCTTTCTACTTTCTAGTATCTTCTTCAATTTCTTTCTTCAAAGATTTAAAATTCTTGTCATACAAGTCTTCCACTTGTTTGGTTAGAGTTACTCCGAGATATTTTATGCTATTTGTGGCTATTGTGAAGGGTGTTGTTTCTCTGATTTCTTTCCCTGCCCTTTTATCATCTGTGTACAGGAGGGCTACTGATTTTTTTGAGTTAATATTGTATCCTGCTACATTACTGAAAGTGTGTATAATATTTGGGATCACTTATGTAAACTACCATATCATCAGCAAATAGTGAGAGTTTGACTTCTTCTTTTCTGATTTGTATCCCCTTGATCTTATTTTGTAGTCTTATTGCTCTAGCTGGGACCTCAAATACTATATTGAATAGATATGGAGAGAGTGGACAAACTTGTCTTGTTCCTGATTTCAGTGGAATTGCTGGGAGTTTCTTTCCATTTAGTTTGATGTTGGCTGTTGGCTTGCTGTATAGTGCCTGCTCTATCTTCTAAGTGATTTAAATTGTTATAATTATACAATTCCACTATCTCCTTCAGTAATCTATAATTTTACAATAGTAGAGTTAACCAAGCTTTCTTTTACCTACATTGGCATGGAATCTTTTCTATCACTTCATTTTTTAACCCACTTGTTTCTTTGAATCCAAAGTGTTTCTTATAAAATTTATAATTAAATCTTTTTGTTTAGTGTATTTGGGTCTGGAAGATGGAGCTGTGAGTAAAGACCTAACTTGAGTTTGATTCCTAGGACCCACATGGTGGAAGGAAAAGAACTGACTCTTGCCAGTTGTCCTCTACCACCCTCCACACAAACACTAAAGGCAAAAATGTTAAAAAAAAAAAGAGTATCCATTATGTTCAACATTGCATTTTAATGGAGTAATCTTTTTATAATTACTCAAGAGTCACTTTTGGATTTTGTATGTCCTTTCTTTGTCCTTCATTAATTTATTTTGCAATTTGTTAATTTTCTAAAAACACATTTAGTGTATATTATTATTGTAGGTTCTTTGTATCAGGGATTAAGAGACTGAGTTGAAATTTAATAAAATTCTCTCTTTCCCTCAAAACACAAAAAGAGAGGGTAGAGGGAGGGAGGGAGGGCGAGAGAGAGAGAGAAAGAGAGAGGATTCCCATAGAAACACAAAACAGGAAATTAAATTCACTTAATTTCCAAGAAGTCACTTCAGTTGTAAAGACTGAAATACTTCAGATGGCTTTTGCTACGTAGATACTATGCAGCTAGAAGACGTGTTCCTGCTGCTTCTCATCTTGCAGCCCATCTTTGTTTGCTTATAAATTTTGACATATTGTATGTGAATTGATATTTCAGATTTATTCAGGGATGGTTTTGGAGAAAATCCACTTTTCTACTGCCTAATTGCTGAAACACCCAGTCAACAGACAGAATTGGGTAAATATTTCTCCAGTTTAATCTAGAATATATTTCTGTATCTGAAAGCAGAGTTAACAGCTAATAAATACAAAATGTGTAAATAGTATTAAACACAGGAGTACAATATACAAACCTGGTATACTTTTAAATAACTGTTACATCACTCTGCTTATAAAAGCATTAAAAATTATAAGAACACATATCTAATCATACTTTCTTTTAAATGCTATTTTATAAGTACTTTCTACATTATAAATTTATGTACTGATAATTTGTCTAGCAAGCATTTATTGCTTTAATAATTAAAATAGCAAATACCCTTTTAAACTCTATTTGAAGACATATACCTTTTCATGAATTAAAGCATTAGCCTTTTTGCCCCTCTCTTCCCCCCAGAAGATAAAACTATTGGATTTGCGATGTACTACTACACATACAACCCCTGGATTGGTAAAACGCTTCACCTAGAGGATTTTTACATCAGTGAAGATTACCAAGGTAAAACTACAATCAGTAGTATTTACAAACATTTAAAAGTTTCTAAGTTACATTTTAATATAAAGACTATAGATATGATTTTAAGATATTCAGATAACTCATTTCTATTTCTTGAACTGGGTCAGGATCCTAGTTCAGTGAAGACTCAACTACAAGTTAGAAAGTATTTCAATAGTATTCATCAAGTAAGCTATGCTATCTCCAACTACTATTTTAATCTGTAATAATAGACATAGTTAAGAAATATACCCTGTTCTATGAAAGCAGTGATGGCCAGCCTGGTGACATAAACCTTTAATTCCAGTATTTGGAAGATGTAGAGGAAGGTAGATCTCTCTGAATTCAAGTTTCAAGCCATCCAATAGATGGTGTAACCATTTCTCAAGAAGAAGAAAGTATACAAAGACAAAGACTCATTTATTCACCATGGATTTTAAGATAAAGCTAATCTCTTCTGTATTACCATTGTTGCCATGCTCCAATAAGATAAAAGATAATTTAAAGTATTCACGAGTTCAGTTCCAACACATGATATTATGTATATAGTACAATATATGGCAACCATAAACAGAGTTTGATCTTTTATTGCTTTAAAATTAAATGACTACTTATGTGAAAAACTTCAATTTACAGCCTTATTTAACAATGTCTATTTTATAGGTCTGGGTATTGGGGCTGACATGCTGAAGAAGCTAAGTCAGGTATGTAGTATAGTTAGTATTAATAGTCTACATATTATCTTTTTCTTCATCAAGTGTTCTTTAACAGGGCTTAGATTATGTAACTAATCTAATTAAATATAACACCAGAACTTGTTCATTTGGTAAGGTGCTTGCCGTGCAAACATGAGAATTTAAATTCAATTCTCAGAACCCACATAAAAAGTCATGAGTGGTGATACACACTTTTATGTCAGCAATGGCAAGGGGAGAGGTTGAGAATTGGAACTTTTGTGCTCACCGGCCGCCACCCTAAACTAACTTAGTGAAATTTCAGGCCAGTTAGAGACTTTGCCTCAATCAAAAAGTGGAGAGCACCTGAGGGATAACAGCTGGAGTTGCCTTCTACTCACCATGTGCATGCACGCACACACATCCCAAGCCTATATGAACATGTGCATTCACATACACAAAACGTTTTTGCAAGATGCATTTCAAATATTTATTAAAGTGGATCTCCAAGTTGAAAAATCAGATTCTGTAAGTTATATTTAATTAATTTTATTCCTATATAATGTACATACTATATGTGTTTTTTACCATCAAGGAGAAGTAAGCATGAGGGAGAGTAGAAAGCAATTTTACTCATAAAATAGACCCACAATGTGACTCGCAATAATATACAAGATACTTCTTGTCCAAAAATACCTACAGTATTTTGAATTATTATATACATATAGTATTATATATTGTAGACAATGACTATATTGCCAAATAAGGACCATATTTATTTATTTGTTTTAAAACAGATAGCCATCAACACCCACTGCAGTGCCATGCAATTTCTTGTCGTCATTTGGAATGAGCATTCTGTTGAGTACTACAGTCGCCTAGGGGCTTTAGACCTTTCCTGTGAGGAAGGCTGGCATTTGTTCAGATTTAACATCGAAGATCTCCTGGAACTTGCGAAGGAAAAATGAAAACACCTAGTAATAACTCATCCAAACATAGGTCTCAACATTTGAATGCCACCTTAGAAACATCGCTTTGACATCAAATGTTGTGAAATAAAGCAAGTGAGCAAAATATTCTTGTAGATATTTGACTTTACAGATTTTTCAAGATACAGTCAATTCTTCATTATCCAAACTAAACACTAATGGCTAGTAAAAGTTCTAACAATCTAATTGATTTCATCATTCAAAAACCACTTACACTGGACTTGAAGTTTTTAGCAACTGTATTTCATGAAATGTACAATGGTGATATTTTCATATTTTAACATAATTGAAATTAAGGTAAGCACAATTCTCAAATGGAATTTTCTTAAGGATTTAGGTTTTATATGTGATGAA
The DNA here is from genome assembly GCA_004026605.1 of Ondatra zibethicus. Lineage (NCBI taxonomy): Eukaryota > Metazoa > Chordata > Mammalia > Rodentia > Cricetidae > Ondatra > Ondatra zibethicus. The sequence continues at coordinate 48,862 of PVIU01013160.1, read as the reverse complement.
GAAGGGTATATCTAAATAGAAATAGGTAGGTATGAGGTTTACAATTTATTTCCTGTAGTGATGTTAAGTTCTGAAGATGTTACTTGTGAAAAATGTGCAATTCTATATCTTGAGCATTCAGTACCATTGCCTCTTTGCTACTGTTCCATAAGTAATTCCATCCCTGTACATCTAGAGCTCTTTGGTTATAGTTAGAGAAGATACCACATTCAACACTTCTATTTGTATATGTTTCCATCCTTCCTGGTACAGTTGCTTTATGGACCTCCATGTATTTTGGAATTATGTAACCATCTAGAACCATCATAAATGGGTGAGTTCCTGATATACACCAGCCATACCCACCAAGGATATTTGCCTGTTAGAAAATACTTATTTAAAAATTTGTGTGGTTTATAATATTTATATATACCAAGGACAAGGGGTTGCAATGAATTAATACATTCTATTTGGAGGATGGAAAAGGTGACAGTAAAATTATACTTGAAGGTTAGGTGGGATGTGAGAATATAGAGTGAAACAAGACAAAGGGACATACTGAGAGAAAACAGCACAGGCAGAAAGAGCAAACATGTTCATTAAGCAAATGGAATGTCATAAATGTACATTTGAAGGAAGGTGTCTAAGAAGCAAGATTAGAATTAGAATATAAGATAGTAGTAAGCTTTCATTTGACTCCATATGCAATGGTAAGCAAGATTAGAATTAGAATATAAGATAGTAGTAAGTTTTCATTTGACTCTATAGGCAATGGTAAGCTATTGCAGTTTTCATTGAGACATCAACTTAATAGTTCTCAAAAAGATGACTGTCACAAAATGAAAGATAAGCTATAAGAATCAGGTAATATACATTTAAATCAAACTCATTCATTTCTAAACTGATATTCTGCCTTCCTCACCACAAATAAAAATACACATTTTCTACCTTCTTATAGGAAGACTGTGGCTATATGGGTTCTGGTTTAGTTATACACAGAAATCTGATGAAAAGGATACAGGTGTACTCTTTGCACACTGTACACCTGTCCTATGTCTTCCTATTTTGGATATGTAACATGCTCCCTGGAGGTACACATTATCTTGTGACTCTGAAATGTGATAAGGAGATCAGTGTGGAAAGTCTAGGTCTTGATGTCACCAAGGAAATATTGTATTATACTTATACCTGTAGCCGGAGGCTTTTATCTGTCTAGCTCGGTCCACTGGACCAGTTTTTCTCTGGCCTGCTGGTCCCCATAGCTACCTATAAATCACTCAGAGGCTTAATATTAATTATAATTGCTTGGCTGACGGCTCAGGCTTATTACTGACTAGCTCTTACATTTAAATCAACCCATTTCTAATAATCTGTGTATCGCCACAAGGCTTCATGGCATTACCTGTTCTCTAGTACATTTTGTTGTTCCAAGTCACCGGCATCTCTCCAACTCTATCTTCTTTTGGCCTATATCTCTGCTTGGATTTCCCACATATCTATATTGTACCCTGCCCTAGACCAAAGCAGCTTTATTCATCAAACAATAAAAGCAACACATATTGGCGGTGTTCAAAAGGACATCCCACATCAAATGCCACCTTATTTCTGGTTTTAAATGTATTACTTGTTTAAGCTCTTTACCTGGTTCACATGCAAGCAAAACACATCTGAAGTAAGGTTGATAGTGTGCAGATTAGTCAGTAAGTAATTGTGATCTCAGGAGAGTGAAGATAAAGATGTAATAAGAAACTGATAGGATTAGGAACGGGACAATAATTGATTTGAGAAATAAGAAATTGGGAAGGTATTTAGTTTTAGACACAATGATATTGAAATACCTTTGAAATGTTGAATCAATATAAATATTTATTAGAAATATAGGTTGGTCTGCAGTACTAGAGAAAGATTGAGGCTATAATATGAATAGTAACTTAGAAATGGTCACTGAAGCCAGAAGCTGGTTGAATAAAAATGAAAGCATATAGAGAATGAGAAAAAATCACAAAGAATGGAAGCTGAGAAGTCTCAGGCTTCCAAACATTTAGAGCAACAGAAGCAGTAAGACTAACAAGAAATGCAGGAATAACAGAATAGGAAGGAGGAGTAAGTCTCAAGAAGGGAATGGTGAACACTGATTAACGACCTAAGAATTCAAGGAGGTATAGAAGTTACGAGGTTCCAAGTTCAAGAAAAGTTAAAAGAGAGGAAGCTAGACAAGGAATTGATTACCTTTTTCTATATAAAAACTAAACTGATTATAAAAGTAAAATTAAAATGATAGCATAAAACTAGTTGCATATCTGGCACTGTATCTGAAAACCTAATGCATCAAAGCAGCTCTAATTCTCAGTGAGTTCTCAGATGTTCTTTGAGTATCTTGGTTCTAATTTTACTTTTAGTATGCTTAATTCTTGAAATAGTTGTTTACAAATGTAGGTGCTATCACAAAGCAATGTCATGAATGGTGCTATCATGAAGTGAAGGATATTTGAATTTAAGAAAATGGGACCTATAAGTCTATTAAAGAGAATATTAAAGAGAAATGAACTCTTTTTTCTTTAAGATCAGTATCAAATTTCAGCTCCATGCTTACCATTGAAAATGGTGAGGGAACAATTATGTTGACTGGAAATGGAGTTACAAATGCACAAAAAATATTTTTCAGAAGTCTTAAAATCTGTCTGCACATTCTTGTGTCAAATTTTAAAAGCAAAGTTACATAATTTTTGAAGATCAGGGAACTATGTATAGTCAACATTTGACAACATGGTATAATTTTAGTTTCATTCAGAACACTGTTATAATTTGACAAATTGTACTGATAAGTTGATTTTTACCTTGAAAATGTGTGTGTGTGTGTATCTTAAGAAGTTAAATAAGACGTTAAATACCTGAAAATGCTAAGTCTGTAGTTTTCATTATCAAGTTCTGGTGTGAATTTTGTATGTGATATCATAAAGGACTTGATAATGTCTCAAAAATCATATTGTTTTCAACATTTGGCCTCTAACCACCTTATTTCTGAAAGCAAATACTACCATGTCAAAATCAACATTTTTAAGGAATTCTTGTTAGCTGGTGATAGTTTAACCCTTTGGGTCATATAAAATTTAGGTTTAAAAAATGAAGTACAGACTGAGTAAGTTGTATTTATATATTTAGAAACACACATATACACAAACACACCAACACCCACACACACCCGTACATGCATAACAACAACTAATGAAAAAGAGATCATCACATTGACAGAGAGCAAGGAGGGATATATGAGATTTACAGGAAGGAAAGTAGAGGGGTAGCTATAAAATTATAATTTCAAGATTGTTTGAAATAATTAAAATATATATTAACTTTTTAGATTTTATTTTTCTCTGCTTTTAATTTTTTGAGATTATAATAACATCAGTCCCCCTTTCCTCCCTCAAAATTCTCCCATGTACCACTCCTTGTTCTTTTTCAAGTTTATGACCTCTTTTCTCATTAATTGTTCTTACATACATATACATATTCCTAATATGTAAGTCCAACCTGCTCATTCTGTATAGTGTAACTTGTGCTTTCAGGGCTAACCATTTGGTATTGGATAACCAATTGGTGTGTTCTTCCATGAGGAAGACTATTTCTCCTGCTCTCATCATCCTTCATTGCTTGTAGTTCTTTGGGTTGAGTTGATGCCTTCTGGACTTTTCCCTACCAGTTTGCCATGTCTATTGTTGTCCTTGTTCCATTCATCTATACAATGTATTCTGACCATATCCATCCACCACTACTTCTCCAACTCTGCTTTATTCTTTCTACTCCATCTCCCTCCTAACTTCACATCACATTATTTTTTAACGCTGACTCTAATTAATGCTGCTCATATGCACATGGGTATAGGCCATCCAGTGGGGCATGAGCAACCTACCAGGGGCCACATACCCAACAGAAAGTGACTATTAGTTAGCAGCATTCAGTGGGTCATAGATCCTTGGATAGGGGGTAGGACCTCAACATGGAGTGGCGGGAGCTCTCCTATCTATGCTGGAATTTTGACTGGCTTGATCTTGTACATAACACTATCCATTTTAAATACTTAAAAGTGTTTGTGAGTGTACATGTAAGTGTGTACATTAATGTGTGAGTGTGGGCACATCTATACTACAAGAACATGTGTAGTGACCAAAACTTGTTTGAGACACATTTCTTGTTCTTCACTATTGCATATGTGAACCTAGCTACCCCAGAAACTTGAGGGTCCTCCTATCTCTGCACTCATCTTGTAAGAGGGTAGAAACATTGAGATTACAGAGGTGCACCGATGCACTTGGTATTACTTGGTTTCTAGAGATTTAGACTCAGGTCTTCATGCTTTCATGACAAGCCTCTGACCCACTAGACCATCTCAGCCCGATTTTAATGGTTGCCCATACAAAATCTCTTGGTGTGCTATGCAATGACACTTCAAGAGATATGCATTTGAAGAAGCAATTTCATTGTCTTGTATTAATTTTAGAAATTCTTGTCTTTTATCCTCCACTGCTAGGACACTGTCAGTAACTATACTAGATATGTTGACACTAGATACGGAAAATTCTTTTAACATATGCATTGCTGCTTCATATCTTTTGATTTAGCTTTACCCTTTAATGTCCCTAAAGAAGTCATTTCTCCAATGAAATTATATTTGTCACCAGTTCCATCACCAACGTATCCAATTCAACCACATTTGTAGCATGAGTGCTGTCATCCATCTCTAAAGCATAAAATTTACAATCAGTGCTTCTACTCCCAAACTTCTTTCAATACACTTTCCCATTCTCTAATCTGCCTGACTGAGGTCTCATGAGGTCTATTTATTTAGAACTAGCTCTCCCTTTCTAAGGGTGTTATATTTGTCATACTCTCTACACATTGCTTAAGAAACTCACTATAAATGAATGGTTTTAATTTTGCTATTAAATAAGCTGTCAAAAAACTAGCTATTGCGATATAACAATATGATTCATATGAGCTATAACTTAAAACCTAGATTTGTTGAGAAGACAGACTTTTTCAGTTCTGCTGTTTTGTCCTTAACATACAGTCCTTGACCTGAATCCAAATTTGCAGCATGGTTTTGCATATATGCCCTTTCCAAATTATAGTCATTCAAAGCTCATATGAATTCCCTATAAATTATACAGAATACCTTACTCTTAACAAAAAAAATCTATTTTCACTGAACAATCTTCCTTCATTTATAATCTTTCTATTAATGGTTTACTTTCTTTAGAGATATTGTAGAAGCCATGGTAGAACAAAACAATAAGGGGCTGGGCAGTAGTGGAATACTCTTTTAATCCCAACACTAAGGAGGCAGAGGAAGGTTGATCTCTGAGTTTGAGGACAGCCTGGTCTAAAAGTTAGTTCCAGGATAGCCAGAACTGTTACATAGAAAAACTCTGTCTAAAAAAAACAACAAAAAATAATAAGGGACTATGTTTACTTAAAACCACTTACTTAGGTGGGCAGTAGTGGCACACGCCTTTAATCCCAGCACTTGGGAGGCAGTGGCAGGCAGATCTCTGTGAGTCTGAAGCCAGCCTGGTCTACAGAGCAAGTTCCAGGACAACCAAGGCTGTTATACAGTAAAATCCTGTCTCAAAAAACAAAGAAAAAAGTACTTATCATGTGTGCACATAAGCATGTCACTGCCTTGTGTGCAGGTCACAGGATAAATAACCTGTAAGATTCAGTTCTCTCATTGCACCATGTGGCTCTGAGGGCTCTAATTCAGGTTCTGGCTTCAGGGAAAACACTCTTACTTGCTAGGCCATCTCTCCAGCTTTGTGCTTATTTGATTATGAAACTCAATTGACAGTGAAGCAGAAAACAAGGTGGGACCATTGTAAGGCACTCCATACAGTGTGTTAGCAGTGACTGAGGTTTGAAGCATCCTTAATAATCAAACAATACTTGCCTGTCTCCTAAATATCTAACACCTAATAGCTGTAATGGTCACTAAAGTATTATTGATAATCAATGTGCTTTACTTCATTTAAACATTAATAGCACTTAAAGATGTACAGAAATTAAAGGAAGAAAGTCAAAAGACAGTTTGAGGGAAGAGGCTGTTATGTTTTGTCCTTTTTTTTTGTACTGTGCTTTAGGATTTTCTTTAAAAAAAAAAAAAAGCTAAATCCATTTACCAGTTGAGGGATAGAAGTAAGTGAAGAGAAACCAGAGACTGAAGTTTAAACAAGATGAAATACAGTACTGTAAAAATGGAAAATCGGGGATCTGAGAAGAAACACAAGTCTTAGGAAAAGGTGCAAAGAACACAGTGCAAAGAGTAACTCAGGAAGGTAGGTGGCTGGACATGAATGGTCGGATCTAAGAATTGTACATTTCTGCTCGATGAAATTGAAAAGATGACGTTGATGGGTTTACGAGGCCTGAGAGGAATAAAACAGAAAAAGCACAACACCCAGGAAGCAGTATCAAAATTGCTAAGCAATACTAGGACAATGTAGTATACGGTCCTTTTAAACAGATGTTTTCAGGCACTTAAGAATAGTTAAACTAAATAAAACAAAGACATATATCCAAGTTCATGTGCCATAAAATATGGATATTTTATTTCAGCTCTGGGGAAAAAACCACATCCTTCTATCTGCCACTCTAAGTTAACTGAGAATAAACTGGGAAAACTGAAGCAGATTCACATGTATATGTATATTTGCATATGCATATTTTCATATTTTGATCTTACTGACATTCATATCTTCACCTTATTTTGCTTTCTAATAAATTCTCTTACAAGTCATAAAATATACTCCTAATACTTCTACTTCAGTTGCCTCATTGATCTCTTAATATCACTTGTGTTGTATTCATTAATTTATGTTTTAAACACCTGCATCATTGGCCAAACTGTTTATTTGGAATTAAACATGGGAACATGTCTAGTCATGTTGTCAGTTACCCATCCATTACATGATCTTTCAACATCATTTCCCGCTTGGTACATCTTGCGGATCTCTACGCAGGCTCCCACTGTAGTCCATTTCAGCTTCTAGTGCTGTACATATCTTTATCTTCTGGATGAGACTGCCCATGATCCATGAGGTTGGGGTCAGGGAGAAACTGTGTAGTGCCTGATGAAGTATTAAAGTGAAAAAGAAGACATTTATATTTGGTATTGGGAAGATAGAAGTGAGCAAAACAAAATCTCAACATGAACCTCACATGGGTGAGATAAACAAGGTAAGTAAAATACACAGCACATTCTATGATGGTTAGGTGCTGCACAGAACACGAAATCACAGAGGAACACATAAAATGTTGGGGTAATTTCCAATTTTATATAATGTGGCTTAGAAAGGGTTTCTTGAAAGGTGATATTTGAGCAAAGAATCGAGGGAGATGCAGATATGTGCTCTGTAGATATCTGTGAGAAGTGACTTCCAGGATGAGCTGAAGGCAAGGAAGTATGAGGCCCCAATATGACATGGCTGGAATACAGTAGACAAATAGGTGTTGGTGAGTGAGAGAAGAGGAGCTCAGGGTAGTTCAGGGTCAACATTAAGTAGATGAATGACATAGTTGTGTCTGATAAGAGAATTTCTACCTAAGTAAAAGAGACTATAGAGGAAGAAAAAAATAGGCATAGCAGATAAGAAGCCATTGCTTTGATCCCTGAAGGACTTGATGGTGACATTTGAGAAAATTGTGAGAAGGGGCTATACCTTAAATAATTCTGAAGGTAAAATGGACAGGATTTCCTAAAGGGGTTGAATGTTTAACTTGAGAAACTAGAAAAATGGAGCTGACAATTATTGAGACAGGAAAAAATGTGATAGAGTTCACAGGAAGACTTAACTGGTTTATAGCAGCTCCAGCTACATAGCATTGAAAACCATGGAGCTAGGTAGCTTTATCTACAGCCAGATAAGGTACAAGAAAGGGAACTTTTTGGGATAATGTAACCTTTTCAGGATAAGATTAAGAGACTATTAACAGAGATGTTAACAAGAAGGAAAAAGAGTAAGAGATATCTTACAGGCCAAGTGAAGTGATTATTTCAAAAATGAGGGAGCCTAAACTGTATTATGGTTACTGGTGGGTTTCACATGCTTGAGTTTGAGAACTTATTGTTAGATTTGATAATGTGACTTAATAGTTAGCTTGACAAATTAATTGTATGCCAGGCAAGATATAGCCCAATGTACCACACATGTTTGGGGTTACGGTAACATAAGTCACATTGCATACTGACCTATGCTAACTAATTTGTGTACATGCACATGGTGTTTCCACCATGGTGAAATCATCTAATGGCACATTCATCATAATTTGTCCCTGGCATTTAGCAATGCATTTCTGCATTATTCACATCTGGCAGATAAGGAGATTTTAATTTAGAGAGATTAATTTGACTATTATCATTCAGTTGCTAAGTGGGGAAGCCAGAGTGAACTAGGCTTGTCAAGACTCCTACAGAGTCCTGAACTTTCTGAAAATGGAGGTTAGTATAGTAACAACATCACACACTTACTTTTAGCATTAGATAAGATAATGGGAGCAACATGATGCATATACTACTTTGTACATGTTAAGTAGGCAAGAAATAACACAATAGTAAAAGCATTTCTCTTATTGTTTAGAAATGGAAGTTTACTTAGAAAAACATAAGGGTTAGGGTACTTGTCTTAAGATAGCAAAGGTAGTCATTTAGTCAATAACATAAATTTAAATTTTCTACTCTCTGAAAAGTATGTCTACTAATTCCTTCTATTTTTCAATTTTTTCCAATGTCTGAATCATTTTTAAATGATTTTATAATTTTGGAGAGCCATAGATTTTGCTCACGGAATATTTTCAGCTTTATTATTAAAACAAGGGAAGAGCCAGGCGGGGGTGGCACATGCCTTTAATCCCAGCACTAGGTAGCCAGAGGCAGGTGGATCTCCGTGAGTTCGAGGCCAACCTGGTCTACAAGAACAAGAGCTTCAAAGCTATAGAGAAACCAAAAAGAAAAGTGAACACAATGATTTATATGATGTCTGTATTTCAAGAAAACGTTTTCTACTTCATAAACTATGACACTTATATATGATATTATGAACAAATATATTTAAAAGTCTTAATCAGGTCATGAACACTACCCATGACATTAATACTGTTCACCATACATTAGGGATTTTTTCATCTAAGGTCCTTTTAGGAGCCTATGATATATACAAGTTTTCTAATCTCTAAAAAAACTAGATATTTTATTCAGTAGCAAATGTAGGTGACAAACCACAAGAATATTATGTTTACATTTTTATTGCCAACAGAAATATTAGATGTTTTCATATTACCTTACAGATTATAAGATATTGAAAATTACAGTAGGTATTAATTCTGTTGCTAGACAATATTTTAAAATATCTAAATACAATAATATAGTACTACATATTTGATTTTCATTTGAAAACTTTTGAAAAGGCCTAAAAAGGGGGTAAAGAAATGCTAATGGTTTATGCTTGTCAGCTTTTCTCAAATGTATCTTCACTGCCACCTGGTGGCAGCCACTGCTCAATAATGTGAAAAGTTTTTTTGAACTTTTTTTTAATTCCTTGAAAATTTCTTTAAATTTTTCTTTATTTTTGAGAATTTTGTTTAATTGAATTTTTAGTTTTTGGGTACTTATATCATTTCCACTCTCTCCCCCCAATTCCTCCCATGTAAATTCCACTCTCAACTTCATGACCTCTTCTTTAATTATTGGTACATACATACATACATACATACATACATAATTTTCCCGTCTTCTTTCAGTGAAAGTTGTGGCTATATAAATTTTGGTTTAGATATATATAGACATCTAAAGAGACTCTAAGAAAGCAATTACTGTTATTAAACTTCAGAAATACACACACATACACACACATCATAGTCCATTATTGTTCATATATACACATGTTTAGGGCTGACCACAAGGGATCAGATAACCTGTCATGGGGCTTGTCCCTGGGGAAAACAGATTTTCCCTTTCTCAGTAGCCATTGATTGGCTATTATGTTCCATCTAGGGGTGGGGAGAATTTCATACATGTGCACAATGATATATGAGAATTATCTGACTCCAATTTCCCACCTCTGTATCTTCCCAAACATCTTGCTAAATTCATATCAATATTATTTTTGTTATTATTAACATTATTATTATCATTATCAGTTATCATAAATGGTTGTTTGTGTGTATATCGGCATACCACATGCATGCCTGGTATCTACAAAAGCCAGAAAAAGGCATGGGATCCCCTGTAAATGGAGTTACAGACAGTAATGAGCTAGGCATCAAGCCTGGGTAATCTTTAAGAGAAGCCAATGCTCTTAACCACTGAGCAAATTCTCCAGCCCTTTTATTTATTTTTGATAAACCACTAAGTACTGTTAGTGCTTCCCATATGTGCATGTTTAGGGCCATCTACTAAAGCATAAGAAACCTATCAATCATCAGTAACCTTCAGAGAGGTATATGATGTATCATAATCATAGCCATTCCCCACTCCCTCCCTTTAGCTTCTTCTGGCCCTTCCCCTGATATGACTCCCTTCCCACTTCAAACATTTCATATCCTCTCTCTCTCCCTCACCCCCTTCCTTTCCTTCAAATAATCCACTGAATCCAATTAATGTTTCCTGTATGGGCATAGCTGTGGGGTTCTTCACTGGGGCATGGACGACCTGCCAGTGGCCACCCCTCCAAGAAAGGTGTATTAAGCAGAGATGTTAGTAGGGATGTGACGAATCATTACATGTGTCTTCTGCATTCAGATTTGCTTCACAGTGCATGCAAATTTCCCAAGTCCTCTAATACCTCTACTTTCTCCCTTAATTTATGTTCCCGTCTACAGTTCTAATCAAAGCCTTGGTTCATTCAAATTTCCTAATTAGAAAGGTCCTTCTACCTTTAGAACTCTGAGCCTCAGAAATTCTTAAAATGTTGAACACACAGAATTACCTGTGGAACTTTTCTTATAATCTATCTGAATAGAGGCTTCACTCAGAACTGAAGAGGCTGAAGCAGGAGGACTCCTAGCAGTTAAAGGCTAGTCTGGAATGCATAATGAGACCCTGTGTCAGGGTATGTGTGCACGTGTGCATGTGTGTGTGTGAGACAGAGAGAGAGAGAGAGAGAGAGAGAGAGAGAGAGAGAGAGAGAGAGAGAGAGAGAGTTTAACCCTTGCAGCAAACATGTGAGAACTATTATTCTCTTTTTTATTTTTGTGAATGAGGAAACTGAGTTGCGGATAGCGAAACTGAACATAAATGATGAGTATCTTGCTCCAGGTAATAGAACTATTCAAATACTGGGTTTGGTACTTACTTTCAAGTCTTATCCTAAAACCTGTGATCATAAACACTACCATTTCCCATGTCATGGAACTTGATGATTATATGTGAAATGGAGAAATGATAAATTCTAAGGTTGAGATAATTAACCTTCAAAAATATACTGTTACCACTTAACCTCCAATGTATTAGGGGGCAAGACCTCTGGGAGGTAATTGGGATTAGATGAGGTGATGAAGTGCTTATGAGTGGAATTTGTGTCCAGTGAAGTGTCCTGACAATCTGCTTGGTTCTCTTCTTTGTCATGTGAGAGATACAAGACCCCAACCGTTTAAGAGCCAGAGTGTGCCTTCATATGAACCTGGCCATTCTGGCACCCTGGTCTTGAACTTCCATTCTCTTGAATGAAAGCAATGCAGTCTATATTATTCTTATTTATAGTAGCATGAACTAAGACATATAATGATCATAAGTATCACTGTAAGTCTCCTTAGAAGGCTCTTCATATACCACATCATCCAAGATAGGAAAGGGGTTCCAGATCATAGGTGGAAAAGGAAAAATATTAGGTGAGAATGGTTTGAATCCTACTTTAAGCTGTATTTTGTTTCACCTTCACCAAGATAGTTGAGAACTGAGAAGACATTTAGAAAAATGACGGCATATATTATATCCTTTATAAATATGCTCAACTGTAGGTTACTCAGAGAATGTCTAAAAGTTGTAAAACTTAACTTGATTAGAAGGGAAAGACAGAAGAATACTCAAATCAGATTTTGCTATTTGGTGACAACTCTTCTTGTTCTTATACTATTGTTATTAGAATCTTGCTCTTTGGAGACAGGGTCTTTGTATGTAGCCCAGACTAGTATAGGAACTCACTAGATAAGTAAGAGCTCATACTGGCTTCCAAGTCCCAAGTCTTCTGTTTCAGTTTCCCAACTGCTTGGGTTGTAGGCATGACCTATGCCCTACCAACAAATGGAGATTGAGAGAGGAGGAGGAGGAAAATTAGAGACTAAATTCTGGTTTTAAATTAGAAGAACTATGCATAATGGAAAGAGGTTGGACTGTGGCATCAGGAAGATGAGCTAGAAATATGGCTCTGCTACTGACAAGTTGCATATTTTGAAAAAAAACCAGCTACTTACTGATGTGGGAGTCCCTTCTGTGTGTTGCTTGTATTGGCTAATGAATAAAGAAATTGCCTTGGCCTGATAGGGCAGAAGTTAGGTAGGTGGAGAAGACAAAACTGAATTTCTGAGAGGAAGAAAGCAGAGTCAGAGAGACGCCATGGATCTGCTGGAGACAGATGCTGGGAATTTTACCCAGTAAGCCACTGCCATGTGGCAATACACAGATTAATAGAAATGGGTTAAATTAAGATGTAAGAATTAACCAATAAGAAACTAGAGCTAATGGGCTAAGCAGTGATTTAATTAATATAGTTTCTGTGTGGTTATTTTGGGGCTAAGCTAACTGGGCAGCTGGGATGAACAAGCAAGCCTGCTCCCTGCAACAGCTTACACTCTGGGAGCTTTCCATCATGAGATGGGAATGATCACCACTACATCAGAGGTAGGTTTCATTTTGCTTTGTATTGATGGTTGAATACAATACTTATAAGCACTCTCTATAACAGTACATGATTTATAAAGAGTAGATCACAGTACTATTTCTACCTTTCCACCTCTAAATCTGTCAGATTTCCTTTGCAATGAGGCAGCTTATGGGTTGAATCATTCATATTGTACAGAAAAGCAAATCCATGCAAATCTGTGGCAAATGGGTTTATGTGACTAGGCTCTCAAAGCAGTTTTAAACATTTGGCTACATTCTTTATGATCATGGTGGGATATCTTTAGAAAGTATAACTATCGCTCTTTAGTCCCACAAAGTATTAATTGTCAATAGTGAATACTAGCAAAGTTGCAACAATGCTGCATGTACTACTTAATGCTGCAGTTTCTTCTGGTACTGAACTTGATAAAAGCACAGACAAGGGAAACTAAGCCTGACAGGAGACTGACAGGTAAATAGCATGAGAAATGGAAGCTGATATGCTTTATGTAGGGGTGACTTACACCTGTCAGTTGATTGGATTCTGAAAGGCACACTTTTCTCCTCCTGATAGAATAGCTCACATTTATAAAGTGATATTAAACGCTTCACTCAATCATACTGGCAGTACTATTCTATACCCACACACATGGAGACTCATATTATAGCTACGTAGTGATTTAAAAGGAAAAATCTCAGGGATCTAGGTCCCTCATAACCAAAAATGAAAATCAAAGCATACATATAAGAGAGAAAACATTTAGGAAAACATGGAAGTTCAGAGTATCAACTATAATGCTCTAAAATTATTTAATAAAACTGAAAACAAAATTAAAAATTCCAAACAAACCTGCAGTAGATTCCGATTTAACCTTTGTTGCAGAGGCAAGTTCTTTTGGAAAAGACACTAAATGTTTCGAGTCAGGAGTTTTGGCATTTATTTCATCAGACCTTCCTACCTGTTTATCAAAAACATAGTTGTTTCAGAAGCAAATTATTTTACTAAAAGAATATAAAATTATATCATACTAAGTTATTGCAAGTCTTTCATTTATCTCCATTTTATCTTTGATGATGGTAGTATCATCAATATGAGCCAATGCTTACTGAAACCGAAATTTAATGACTACTGTTTGGTTTATTTAAAGTCTACCTTTGTTCCTTCCTTTGGTTCGGGAAGTGATTCTTTTTCACTGCTTTTTGTCCACAATGACTTAATGGCTTGATAAGTTTGCTGGCTTGTAGTATATGCCTTTTTCCCCGTTATCTAACAAAGAAAAAATGAGTTAAATAACATATTTTTAAAAGTTAAAATAAAAATTTTCAATTCAGATCAGGCATTTTATATGAATACCTAAGTTGCAATTAACAATAAAAATATCAATGTCTAGTTCACATAAAATAAAGCAGTATTTTTAAAATTTTATATGAAAAATTACTAACTCCCTAAATGGTGAATAAATATATATATTCTTTCACAATAGAAGATCAATTTAAATTATGCCCATTTATTTTAATATAATTTTTACAATGTTAGGGATTGAACTCTGGCCTTGTGCATAGTACTTGAATAAGAAGTCATACCTCAGCCCTTTTTTATTATTTTTAAATTTTATTTCAACTTTATAGAGGCACTACAATTAAGAATTTTATCTATTTAAGTAAACAACACAATGCTTTGGTGTAAGATTACTTTTTTTATTTATTCGTGTAGCCAAGCTTACCAACATAGATATCAGCGCATGAAAACACTTAAGATCAACTTCCTCTGCAAATTTCAGATATTCAATATATGCTTATTTACTCTAATTGCTCAGCTATAGACAGACCTCATGAAGTTTCTTGTATCCTACCATTTTGTGCTGTAACTTTCAATATATACAAATATCTTCCCTCCTGGTGACCTTCCATCACCAACCCCCAGCAACCACTAGTTTGCAATTTTCTTCTCTGTGTTTTAAATTCTCTAGATTCTACATGAGTGACATCACTCAAGATTTGTCACTCTGTGTTCTGCCATTTCTGATCTTGCCAAATGGCTCTTATTAGAGGACTTTAAGTGAAAATTGCATCTACAAAAGTTTAGGAAGAAGTATTTTGAGAAATTAAACAGTTAACTAAGAAAAATAAGGTTTCTAAGATGCTATAAGTGTTTTTGCTTAAAACTTTATCAGTCTTTCTCCATTCACAGAGAAACAAAAGACATAATCACTTTTCAAGAGAATGACATTTGTTTCTGGTAGAAAGGTAATGTTGGGAATAGTGGGACCAGTGATACCCCAGATGGAAGATCCTGAGTTCCACATTAGTCTGGGGTAACTTCTACTAGTAGTACTGTTTCCCTTTGAATATCTTTTGGTTCCTTCTTATTTTTCCCCATTCTTCCTCATGGTTACAAGTATAGAACTATTAAGATTTAATAGAGAACTTTACATGATTACACTTCTGACAAATGTGTGTCTTTTCTAAAGCAATGTTTTGTTCTTCAAATTAAACAGTTTTATTGTTTTTACTAATTATATATTTACACTTGAAAAATTTAAGCAATTCAAGGTTGGAAGAACAACCCTATGGTAGGGTACTTGTCTAACATACATGAGGCCCTACAGTCATTTCCTAGTACAGACAAAAAAGAGAAACAATACAGCATGGAAGCAGATATAAACAATGATGAAATTAGCATCCTATATTCCTTATACATACAACTGGGATCATTCACAGCTGCAGTGTTTTCTCAGAACAAATTCCTAGAAGTGAAATTTCTATATTAAGAATCATACTAATTTTGATTTTTTAAGATGTTATATTGCTCTTCAAAAAGTTAGCAATACACAGCAGCAATTTACACTTCTGTTTTCCTACCCTTTTTAACCAACAACAAAAATATGATTCATTTAAGTCATTAAGTCTTTGAAGCTGAAAGACAAAAAATGCACACATATGGATGTGTATGCTCACTAATATACATGAGGCATTGAGTTTGATCCCTAGCACTGCTAAAAATAAAATAAGTCCCCCAGTATCAAAATATAAATGATCTATAAAATTGATATTTATGCAATTGCTGATAAAAACTTAGTATCTTTGATTAGGCCATTTATACATCTTATACTGTTCACTACATATATGTCTACTTTTTCTACTTTTCTGAAGAGTACTTATCTATTCATTATTTATTTATATGAGTTCTTAATACATTAAGGATGTTAACCTTTGTTGTATATATTCTAACTAGTTCCTCCAGTATTTTTATTTATTAATTATTGTATATGGCTTATTATAATTATTTTGTATAGTCAAATACATTATGGCTTCAGGATTTTGGTTTACTTAAGATCTAATTTATTTCAAAATAGTTAAAATATACCTCTTTTTTTCTTACGTTTTAAATAGCATTTTATTTTATGAATAGGCTTTCATTCCATCTAGGATTTATTTAGACTTGATACCTAGTAAAGCTCTTTAATATCTGAATACATTCTTAAGCAATACATCCTTCCTTCATATACTAATATAAAGTACCACCATTGCTATAAAGCAATCTTTACCCCTTTGTATACATTGACATATTTAATGATTTGATGGAGTTTTCTAATCATAAGTTTTATAAATGAAAACTTATTCGTAGATGCTTTACAGAATCCAAAGACAGGCTACTTGGTTAATCTTTATATAAGTTAATGAAATACTAGAAGAAAAATGTTTTTTTAAAAAATAGTGTCATATTGACTGAGGCTTTTATTCTGCAAACTAATGTATGAATTATCATTTGTTTTGAAAACTGCCAGTCCTTTCCTTCTAAAAGGAAAAATATAACAAAAGAGTTCTTATATCCCTTTAAGGAGATTTGTCTGAGTAGCCAAAGATCTTCTAAAATTTATTTTATTAACTTATTTTTAATTATTATTATTTTATGTATATGAATGCTTTGCCTGCATATATATATATGTATGTACACATACACATATATATGTATATATATATATATCTAGAGAGAGAGAGAGGAGAGAGAGTGTGTGTGTATGTGTGCACCATGTGCGTGTCTGATGCTTGTGCAGAACAGATCATTAGGCCCCATGGGACTGGAGTTCCAGACGGCTATGAGTTGCCATGTAGGTGCCAGGAACTGAATCTGGAGCCTCTGAAGAGCACCAAGTACTCCTAACCACTGAGTCATCTCTCTAGTCTAAGTAAAAGATTTTTTTATATTTTATAGTTAAAAGATACTCAGAGAATTTTGAATACTGGTCACTAGTGGTTACTTTCAATAATAAAATACATTATTTCTCCAAATTTCCTCACAAAATTTCTTCCATGGTCAGTTTCATAACAACAATTACTTTCAAGTATATTGTGTACTTTGAGCATATACACTCCCAATGCCTTCCCATTCCTTCTCGCCATCTTTGAGTTTTCTTCCTTCCCTTAGACTCACTTATGCTTTCATGTCATATATGTGTGACATATATACATTTTCATGTCACGTGTGTGCGTGTGGTTTCATGCGTCAATATACAAACTAGGATCCACAAATGAGAGAAAACATTCGATATTTATTTGTCTTTCAGAATCTAGATGATTTCACTTAATATGATGACTTCTTTTGCAAACTGACTCAGTCTTACATTTGCTTTTTCTACAAGTTTCTACACCAGTTTCACTTGAAAATAAACAATTTAAGTACAATACAATATGACAAAATATGAATGAAAATATATTTCTAAGAAAATTGGCTTAAATGTATTATAAAGTTTTGAAATTGAATGTTTAAAATACAACTTCTTTAAGATTATCAGTTTAAAAACCTATGACACACAACACACAAAATCTAGGTGGATTCTGCAACCATGTTTTTTCAATGATTTAAAATGATTTTCCCTATCTGAAAGAAGCAAATTGAAAATATAATTTTAATATATTATTGTTGTAAGAAAAATGGCAACAAAAACCCCCTAATACTAGTGAACAAACTTCCTTTAAAATAGAGAAAAGGGATGGGGTCCTGAGGGCGTGGTTCAGCCAGGAAAGTGTTTGCTTTGCAAGCCTAAGAACCTTAGTTCAATGCCCATAACCAACCAGTGCGATAGTATCTACTTGTAATCTGAGTTCTGCAGATGCATGACGATCCTTGGAAGTAACTGGCAAGCCAATCTAAACTAATTGGTGAGCTCCAGGCCAATGAGATACCCTGCCTCAAAGAAGGTGCATAGTGTTCCTGAGGTACTCAAGGTTGTCCTCCAGCCTTCACATGCACATGCTTACATATGTGCATGTAAACACACAGATGCATATCTGAGCACACATGTGCATGGACATGCACACGCACACACATATAGATCTATACCATGACATTATTCTTATCTACATATTTACTCATCTATTTTTTTATCTCTGTGTAATCATGTAAAGATGGCTAGAAGAATATTCCAAGAAATTCTGACACTGATATTTTTATGGATGCAAGCATATTTCAGTGGTTATATTTCTTATAGCTTAAACTTTTCCGTAATTCTTATATTTAAGAATGAATTGGTATCATTTTTATGAAAACAAAACAGAGAGAGAGAGAGAGAGAGAGAGAGAGAGAGAGAGAGAGAGAGATAGATTGCTCTAAAACGGAAAGAGCTGAGCAGAATCAGTGGCAGCAGCGTCCACTGGGAATGGTAACAGACAGAAAATTGGGACACCTAAAGTTGAGTGTGACTCTGGATAAGGCAGTCCCTGGGTCATTGTTTGCTTATCAGCAAATAAGAACAATAGAAAGGTTAAGTAAAATGAGCTCAAGTTTTTGTTCAGCATCAACATTAATTTGAGTGGCTAATTCTCATGTAAATTCAGAGGAAGGAGTCTTTTTAAAACAAATTCATCACTTTATCCAGCAATTTTCTCAAGTATAACTAGATTTAATGAACAATTTTCTTTTCTCTTATAAGCTTTTATAGCTTGATCACATTACAAACTGCAGAGTTCATAATATCCTTGATATTCTCAAAATATTGAAAACAGCAGTTTTATCTACATCAACAAAGAAATATAGTAGTCAGAATACAAGTACAAAACACCCTTCCGGTAACAATATTTAAGCATGAATTGGAATATTAAATGTTGATAACTAATGGCAGAAAAGAAGAAAAACTTGCATACCCAAAATCTGTGCTTCTGAATCTGAATTTGTGATAATAATAAAAAAAATACCCAGCTGGAGATATAGTTTATGGCTTGACCAGTATAGTGTCTGAGACTCTGGGAATAACCCCTATCACTTCAAAAAAATTCAATAAAAATGGTTCAAATTTAGATGTGCAGCAATTACAATGTGTTGGAAGATTTTTTTCCATTCCAATGGTTTCAAAATTTGTATGTGTATTTTTTAACTTCAGAAGTCTTTTTTAAAAGTCTCTAACAGCTTTTTGCCCCTTATTTTAAAGGAAATAGCAAAATATTAAGGTGAAAAAATACCTGACAATGTTTGCTGGTAACTTTGCAGTTTGTGAAATGTTACAAGCCTTGTTGTATTTTCTGTCTGGTTTAATTATTTTTAAAGAATTATTTGGCTGGCTTTTTGCATTGTGTTAATCTTCTGAACCGAGAAGCTGCCAGAGGATATAGTTTTCTGTTAACTAAGAAATTTTTTTTTTATTTAGTTCAACTATGAAGCAGTATTTCTCCCCATAAGTTCCAGTATAGTCTCTGAACTTGATCCATCTACCTGCTTTGATATTGCTGAACTATAGTTAAACAAATTCATCCTACTTATTTTGATGATCATAAAATTAGGAATGGCATTTTCCATAACAAGATGCTATGGTCATTTTGCCAACCCAAGAGTTTATTCTAACTACATGCCCCTGAAATCAAATGTTTAAGGTTTTGTGTGACATTTAAATCTTGTCACACTGAGAGTTTAAAAAAAAAACACTGCTATCACTTAAAAGGAACTTACCTTTGCAATTATTACTGACTGAGCTGGATAACAAACAGTTGCTCCTAATGAGGCCAATCCTAGTGGATAAGCAATCTTCTTAAACCTAGAACCTACGAAATTCAAACAAATCATTCACTCTAAATAGATACCACCAGAGACTTGATGTTATTATACTGTAATATATTCTTTGCCCCTCTTTAAGCTACCACCCTATGTTAAATTGCTCTGTAGTTAGTAATACCAATCAAGATGTTACCTAAAATGCCCTTAAGGTTCTCAATTCAATTAATGTCCCTTAACCATCATGTCCAATTTAAGAAAAATGTTCAGAACCTAATAATTATCTACACAAAGGAATTAGTAATTATCTTCGTTTTTAAAAGATTATTTTTCATATCCCAAGAAACTTAAAATTATAATTACACTTTTTCAAATATCTAACAAAGCATGATAGAATTAATCAACTACTGTGTTCATCAAAGCAGGGTAAAGTGAAACGGACTCTCTTCTATATGCCCTTTCTGATTAATACTTAGAAAGGTAAAGGACCCAACTAACCAATCAGATAACGACCTCAAAAAGTACATAACTCCTTCATGTCACTGAATCAGAATGCTAAAGTAATACTAATTACAATTAGCTTGACATAATTAATGCGTTTTCAAAAGTGCCTTAACTAAGCATCTAAGAGTCATTTTCATATCATTTTTTGACAGTAAAATCTCTTTTTAAAAAATTCCAAAGAGAATCTTAGTAGGAACTCACTAGGTTCTCACTAGGAGCCTGTCAACTTGAAATTGCTCTGATTAACCTGGGTATAAGAAGTTCTGTATCAAGCCCTGTCACACAGCTTTTATCTTAACCCCACACTCCCCATAAAGACTTCCACAGAACCACAGTAATGCTGTATAACAATGGGAAATAGAGCATTCATAGCTGAAGCTTAGACTTACAAGACCACTGCTTCAAAATAATATGCATCCTAAATATCTGTCTGGGTATGTTGGACTCTGATGAGATTAAGCAATTACATGTCGCTTTTTCAACCAAAGTACTGGTAACTCTAACAGCTTTTTGGCCCCTTATTTAAAAGGGAAATAGCAAAATATTAAGGTGAAAAAATATCTGACAACGTTTTCTGGTAACTTTGCAGTTTGTGAAATGTTACAAATGTTATTGTATTTTCTCTGTCTGGTTTAATTATTTTTAAAGAAGCCTGTTAAAGTCGGGTCTACAATAAACTGAGCTTGGCTAAGGTGGGTAAGAAGGATGCTTTCTGTAGAATAGCGAGAGAACGTCTAGACTATCAAGCATATCCTAAACTGAATCTCAACTCTGCTCCTCCTCGGTATTTTTGTTTCATTCTTGATTTAACAATCCCTATATGTCAGGATTAGCATTTCTTAACTCATGAAAATTCCCTAAACTATGGTGGTATATGGCAGGTTTGCTTTGATAAACTATTGAAAAAATGGCATTCACGCTTTCCTTACTTGTATATAAGAAACAATTCTGGAAAATGGAGTTTCATGTAGGTTCAACAGTTCTACTTTTACAATTAAGAAAGAATAATTAACACAGATACTAAGTAGCACTGTGCACTTAGAAATATGCAAATGGCTTTCTTTTAGATTCCTATCTTCAGTACAGTAGGGTTATAAGAAAGAAATAGTTTTCTTGTTTTTACTGTACTATGACCTATATAAATAAGGTTTACATGATGACCTATGGCCTATCACACATCATACATTTCTCTGAGAAAAAAGTTTCATGATATTTACTCAAATAGTAAGCACAAAACATTCTGTATTTGCTATTCTCTCATAATTTATATCATTTCAAATAAAATACACCTTCAAATATAATGTGTTTATTTCACTATCAACAAGGTTATAGATTATTCTAGTGCTCACATAAAGAAACACTTTCTCTTACCAGAGGATTACTATTTTGTAATTAAGAAACTAAGCAATACATTATAGACAATTTCCTAAAATTCAAGGAATAAGATATAAAAGTGAGTTGGAAGAAAAAAAGCGAACACAATTATGCAGAGATAATCAGTTCTACTGACCTATATAGTACAGTGAGGATACTATAGTTCCTAGTAACCTATTATATATTTTATGAATATAAAAGAGCTCAGGAGCACTCAATATAAAGAAATAATAATCTGATGGAAGACAGTGAAAATAATAATGTGCATATAAAATAGAGTTGTTAAATAGCATGCATAAAACAAGTTAACACGGTAAACTCAAGACTGCTACCATCAGAAGCTTCTGCTAGCATCTGCAAACTTCTCCTCTTGGAGGTCTGGAATTTTGGTAGGTAGATACTATTTACATGACTAGCCCTCAATGAAACCTTGGTCACTCTTCTGCCCATAGTTGTTACTCAACACTCATCTTTATTCGTATCATCTCAACTTGTTACTAGAGAATTAAGCATATGTTTTATTAGTCACTGGGAAAAGACTGCTAGAAACTTATAACTGATTTTTTTCTAAACTTTGCCCTATGTCATTTCCCCCTTTTAAATTCCATCCTATACCTCCCACTGCAATAATTCTTGTCCATGTCCATAACTACATACTGAGCCCTGTGAGTCTTTGCAACTAGTCATCATGCCTGATTGCAATCTTATGAATCTGACCGTTCACATGAGAACTAGAGTCTGATGGAAAAGTAGGTACAGATACCTTGTTCAAAAAGGTTTTAAAAAGCAAATATATCAAGTCTCACAGTGAATAGTGAATAAGAGTGGTAGACTGAGTTATCCATTTTTACAGACTCCATTCCCATCTGGCTAATATTAATTTCAACTACTTTGGTCAGGATAAAACCAAAAGTAAACCAGATTTTTTATGATATAGCATGTCTTTCTCAAATCCTTAACAGAGCTTCCAGTATGAGTAGTATGACTAAGAAACGCAGTTTTGAGTGGATAGTGTATATCTTTATATTAACATACAATTCTCAAGAATTTTTTGGTAGTATAAATATCTTTAGATTAAAAAAACAAAATTGTAATAACAAGGCAGCAAAAATGGCAAATTACATTTTTAATTGGAACAGTTATATATTTTAATATTGTTTTAAAAAGTAATATCTTTGTACATTTTAATATATAGTCTTGTAACTAAAAATACTTCATATTATCCTTTTGCAGTTGTACATTTCCCACATTCTTAACCTCAGGCAACTAACAATCTACTTTTTGTCATTCTAATTCTGTCCTTTTGAGAATGTCATACAAAGAGAATCAAACATTCACTGCCTACTTTCAAATTCACAACCATTGTTATATGCGCCAATAGCTCAAACTATTTTGATGCTAAGGGGTTTTCCTTGTAGGAATGTGCCACAGATTCCTTTATCCACTTGCCTGTTTAAAGGATATTCAGCTTGTTTCCAGCTTTTGAATGATTGACAACTGCAATAAGTATTTATGCAGAGGTGTGTCGTTTCTTTTAATGTCTTTGTTAGGATTGCTATTGTGACAAAACACCATGACCAAAAACTAAGTTAAGCAGAAAAGGTTTTATTTGGCTTACTCTTCCATATTGTTGTCCACTGCTGAAGGAAGTCATGACAGGAAATCAAACAGGGCAGGAAGCTAGAGGCAGGAGCTGATGCAGAGGCCATAGAGGGATGCTGCTTACTGGCTTGCTTCCCATGTCTTACTCAGCCTGCTTTCTTACAGAACCCAAGATCACCAGCCTAGGGGTGGCACCACCGGTGCACCATGGGCTGGGCCCTCCCTCATCAATCAGTAATTAAGAAAATGTCTTACAGCTGGATGCTATGGAGGCATTTTCTCAGTTATTCTTGAAGATAACTCTAGCTTGTGTCAAGATGACATGAGACTAGGCAGCATATCTAAGGTAAGTAAATACTTTGGAATGTGATTCCTATGTTGCTTGATAAGTATATGTTTAACTTTATGAGAAATCGTCAATTTCCCAGAATTCCTATATCACTTTGCATTTTTCCCAGAAGAATAAAAGAATTTCAGTTATTCTCCTTCTTCACTATAGATAGTATGGTCAAGATTAACCTTTATAAACATAAATATGGTATGGTAAAGAATCTAAACATTTTACACTATCCTAATCTGATATTATTCAATAAATGTCATGAAGGTAAAAATCAGAACTAATGTAACAGCACTGAAAGAGAAAATATATAGTACTAACATACCTTTTCTTGCTGTGACCAAACCCGCCAGTCCTGAAGCTGTAATCACTCCCAATTTGGGAAAAAAATCTTGAGGAGGATTCTTCAGGTAGACATATGCATCTGAGGAGACCAGTTGAGAATGAGTAAGAGCGACTGACTACAATTGGACATTATATATAAGTGTAGTACAGAGCAGCTGGAGATTAGCATGTTACGGGAAGACAATATAATGTTAGTGAGCAGGTTTAAATACTCTTCAAATAAGTCACATGAAAAACTTAAATGGACCAAAACAAATCACTTGGTATAATACTAAACTACAAAATCAAATTTACTTTCCATAGGTCATTTAATACTTGCTTTCTTTGTGACATAGATTATTATTAAATGAACTATCATGCTAGACGGTACAGCTTAAATATGAAGTACCATAAAATAAATTCCTGACTGTGTATGTTTTCCATACCTACAATGAACAGGCTTCTACTGTTACCTGTTTAAACACTGGTAGGCTCCATCAAGAATTAATGATATCTTATAAAGGAATTTTGCAATTAGACTCTTCTTGTCACTATCTCCCAATAACCTCACATTAGCCATGGGTTAAAGATCAAGATGAGAAGGAAAAATAGACAAAAACATATAAAGCATAATGAAAAGTATATATGCCTCAGTGTGTTACACATTAAAATTGTTTCCAGATCGAAAAATAGACTCTTCTATCATAGTTATTTGATGACAATCACATGTATAACTATGCTCCTCAAGATTAATGAAGGATAGCTGGGTCTATTGGTGCATATATTAATCCAGCACTTGAGATGGTAAGACAAGAAGATAATGAGTTCCAGGTTAACCTAGGCTACATAGTAAGATGCTGTCTCAAAAATATTGATAATGTTAGTCCTTAATGTATATTAAGTAATACTATTGCAAATAAAGTTCATTACGTTTATTGTAGGTACCTAAAATTTTAGCTGATATTTCTTTCTACTTTCCATACATGTTTAATTTTGCCAATAGCTCTAAGTAAGGAATATCAGGAAGTTATGTCTGCTGCCAAATACCATTAAGGAGCTAAAGCATCAAATACAATTACTTTCCAATATTAGGTGAAACAGATCAAGATGAGTGATAGCTATGTCATTTCCCATCAATTGATTAAAAAAGCATGATGAATTTAACAGATAATGACACTCATTTAAATGAATTAGCAAAAGAGGGGATAAATCTTTACCTTATGCTTTATAAATATACAATGTGAACTTTCAGTTAAAAGTGACCTGAGTTTAAACCTGGGTATTGCCTCTGAATAACCTTGGGAACCTAGTTAAACTTTCTAACCCTCTGTTTCTAATCTGTAAGAAAAAACTCTGTAGCTAGAATAGCAACACTCAGCAACGTAACAAGGCATGTAATAAATTGTAAAATAAATAGTACATACTATTGCCTTGTTATTATTACAAATAAAACACAGAATCCATCTTCTATATCATTATAATCATCACAATGGGTAATATACTATGTTTATATTCTTGAATTTTACACAATACAACTTAAAACCATAATATGTCTCTAATTATAGAGGGTTTACTCACTTACCTTTACCAAATTGTACTGTATCCACTATCCCATTCTTCATAAAGATATAAACACCCTAAGTAAAAAGAAGGAACAAAAGAGGATGTGACTTTTTGAAGTGGTTGATCAACACAATAGCTCACAGTTTTGAGATTACATTTAGCTGTTGATTTAGTATTATACTCAAATCTAGATCCAGATCTTCTGCTTGCCCACTGCGAGTACACTTCCTTACTATATCATCCTTTCATCTCTTACTCTCATTTTACTTAACATAGTAATTCTGGTGTCTTGTTTTCCTCATAGAAGTCGGTAAAGTGATACCTTTAAAATAATCAGTGATTTCACGGAACACATACTGAAAACTTTATAATGGCCTGAATAAAATTAATGAATCTTACATAAATCACAAAGGGAGGTCTATCTCAGCAAACACACAACCGTCTGACTAGTAAGGATGCAATAGCAACACATAGTGATTTGCAGCGAAAACACAAAAACAAGAAAGGCCTAATGAAAAGCACTTTATCTCTTACGTTCATCTTAGTGTGCAATTAGAATGAGAAAAAAAACAAATGAGGCATTTATTTTTAAATAGGAACACAAATTCTCCATAAATCAAGATTATATTAACCCACCCAAGGAATTAACACCCTAAAACAATGGGTTTTTTTTGTTGTTTGTTTATCTGTTTCTAACTTACTTGAATGCCAAGATACTGTTACATTCATTGAATAGTGGGTGTTGTCTCAGTTACACTAGGGGAAATATGAGTGATTTACTCAGAATCTTGATATATTCCAAGCTGGATTCTATTGCACAAACAAGAAAACCAATCTAAACATATAACCTTCTTATTTATGAAACCATGAGATGGAAACAAGAATAACAGATATTTTCAGTGCAGAAAAACAGAAACAATTATATTAGATGGGAATGAGATGTCTTGGTCTACTAATTTTGTCTCATTTTAAGAGAGAACAGAGATGTTCACCCTGGCTTAAAACTATACAAACTAGCATAAAACATAAAGTGTCATGAGCCATTTCTCTTGGGGGACTGTCTAAGAAAACATCAGCTGCAGCATTAAAATACTTACTGATTTGATTTTGTACCATTTAACCATCAAGGAAGAAAACTGGTCTTTGGGGAAATTTTCCTTAGCTGTGTTTAGGAATTCATTTTTTTCCCACTGGGGGGCACTGTTACCTAAATTTCAATAGACTAAGCGAAGGCTAGGAGCATGCTCTGAATTTGCACTACATGATGCTACTTTTCACAAAGAAGTAATTTAAATCAGACTTTTTCTTGAGGAATAGATTGCGTATTTAGGAGAAAATTAGAGTGGAAAAGTTGTTTACATTGAAGATGAAATGCATTTGATAGTGCCCTTCATCAACCTATTCGCTTCAGCATATTAACAGAATAAAATGTTCTTTCAGTCTTAAATTGGGTGATAGTTACAATAGCAATTTAAAGATCTCTCAGGAACAATTACCTCACTGAAGACACATCTGAGTACACTATAGAAAATTAGGTCTCAAGAGACCTAAGTCTGAATCATCTCGTTCTTGGCATATAGCCTGAGGGGCATGACTCAGACCACAATTAGTTAAGATATTTCCTGCAGAGATCACATTATTAAGGGTGACTAGCACAACCAGTACCCTGGAATTGTATGACAAGCACAAACTTTCAAAAATAAACCCATATCACATTTGAAATCTCATACAGATTGATCAGAGTTCACTGATTAGATAGTTCATCTAAGGATGCTATTTTTTATAGGTTCACTGAATATTCTTGATGATGATGATAGGTGTGTGTGTGTGTGTATGTGTGATATGTGTATATATATATGTATGTATGTGTATTTGTGTACATATGCACACAGTGTGTATAAATTCAGGCAGAGGACAACTTTGTGAAGTTGTTTCTCTCTTTTCTCCTTTCATGGGTTCTGGGGATCAAACTCAGGTCACCAGGCTCACACTGCAAGTGTCTTTACCCACTGAGCCATTTCGTCAGCCTCAAATTTTCTTTTTAAAAGGAATATATTAGAATTATACATGACAGGGAATCTACATCTAGAAATCTTAACAACATGGCAGCCTAAACATGGCCTTTGCAATGATACTATCAGTTGACATTTCAATTAGGATATAGGAAATCTCACAAGGCCCCAGTCATAGATTAAGAGCCATAAGAAATTAATTAATGGCCTTTAAGAGAAGGGGAATCAGTGTTCTCTGGAAACAAGCCCCCTGATAGGCTATCCAATGCCAAGTGGTCAGTCCTAAATATATATATACATATGAATAACACTAAACAGACTCAGCAGTGTGTATGCGCATGTGTATGTACATCAATAATAAAGGGGTCATGAAATTGAGAGGGAGCGGTGGGAAGGCAGGAGGAGTTGAAGGAGGGAGAGGTTGGGGTAGAAATGATGTAAAAACAATACTCATATACTGATGTAAATATGGTGTTTATGCACAAAATTACCAAAAAATGATATAATGAATGCTAAAATCACACATGGGTTGACAATCAGGCTACATTTGTTGGTGAAGTAAAAACTGTGATTATTATTCTAGAATCAGAAAAACACTAGTATGACTATTACTAAGATCTTCACAGTGGAGATGTTGACAACACACAACTAAATTTATATGACGATGATAATAAAACATCAGTGTGCTATCAGCTTCCATCTCACCCAACAATTTTATCTGAGTCTAGTCCTCTAGCCACACTTGACAGGGTGTTAAAGACATAAATTAAGCTATTCTGGCTTCTCTAGTTCAGCCCATTTGCCCGATGAATGACACTGAGTGGCCTCAGGCAATACCACATGAATAGAAGAATCAGCTGTCTGAACTGTCATCATATCCCTAATTCCCAAAATAATGGGCCATTATACAATGCTTGATATTTTAAGCCACTAAGTTTCAAGGTGGTTTTTTCCTCTTTTAAAAATACATCTATGAATACCTGAACAATTAATTAAAAACACTGTTATTTAACTACTAACAAAATAGACTTACCTTGCACCAGCCAACATAACGAACAGCTGTAGTACGGATTGATGAAAAGCCCATTTGTAAATAACCAGGCTGTTCTTCAACATATTTAGAATGGAGAGGTGGTGCAGTATATATGGGGAGCTGAGGATAGAATAAAGTTCATGTCAAAAACAAATAGCTGGAATGCCTTTTCCAGCATTGTGTCAAAACAGGAATCATCATTGACCTTCCATTTAAACACCAGCTAAAATTGTCTATAGAATCTACAGATATGATATGATCAACTGACCATAACAACTATTTATAAAGGCAGAATCAAGTGATGTCACATATAGTATGACCCAGTGGGTTGTTTTGTTTGTATTTTGTTTATATGACAGGGCCTCCCTATGTAGGCCAAGCTACTAAGCTTCACTATATAGCTCAAGGTTCCTAGATAGCCTCAAACTCATGATTTTCCCACCTCCGCTTCCTGAGTACTGAGATTACAGATGGGGATCACCATACCCAAAAGACACATTAGTTTTAATTTTTGCATTTTTAATTGAATTTTATTTAGTTATGTGTACGTATGTGTGCTCATTATTATGCACACATATGCTATGGTGTGCACTTGGAGGTGTATGGGAACTGGTTTTCTCAGTTCACGATGAGGATTCCAGGGATTGAAATTACGTCATTAAACTTGGTGGCAAGAATCTTATCTACTGCTGTGAAGAAAACACTAAGACCAAAAGCAAGTAGGGGAGGAAAGGGTTTATTTGGCTTACACTTCCACACTATACTCCATCATAGAGGAAGTCGGGACAGGAATTCAAACAGGCAGGAACCTGGCAAAAGGAACTGATGCATAGGCTATGGAGGAGTGCTGCTTACTGGCTTGCTCCCCCTGGCTTTCTCAGCCTGCTTTCTTATAGAACCCAGGAACATCACATGGCGATGGTACCATGCACCATGGGCTAGGCCCTCATCCCTCAAACACTAATTGAGAAAATGCCTTACAGCTGGATCTTATAGAAACATTTTTCTCAGTTGAAGTTCCCTCCTTTAAGAAAACTCTAGCTTGTGTCAAGTTGACTTAAGACTAGTCAGCTTACCTGCTAAGTCATCTCACCAGCCCTTAATCCTAGCAAAATTTTAACTGTAAAAATCTGGAAACAATCCAAATAGTCAAAGGGGAATGTACACAGTTAAATTAGATTATAGCCATACAACAGACTATTGTAAATTAGGGAAAAATATAAAAACTATAATCACAATGCTGGGCATCATGGTGTATGCCTTCAATCTCACTACTCAGGAGGCAGGCATATCTCCACAGGTCTCAGGCCAAACTAAACAATGCTGCTAGTTCCAAGCCAGTTGGAACTACATAGTGAGATCCTGTTGCAATTAAAATAAATAAAAATCAGTTACAACCATATGTAAAGATAAGGATGAACTTCAAGAAAGTACTATTAAACCAAAAAGCTAAGATGTAGAAAATTACATGAAAGCATGTCCCATAAATATATAATTCAAATATATATAAACACCCAAATTGCTTAGCAAAACAGATAGATAAGGTATCGTAAAGTGTTTTAGTTTTGTTTGCTTGTTTGTTTGTTTGTTTTTAAGGAACTAATGGAACTGGAGAAAAGGCTCAGCAGTTAAAAACAGTGGCTGCTCTTCCAGAGGACCTGAGTTCAACTCTCAACACCCACATGGCAGCTCACAATCACCTTTAACTCCCGCTCCAGGGAGGATCTGACACCCTCTCTGGCCTCTGTGGGCACAAGACACACATGTGGTACACAGACGAGCACACAGGCGAAGCACCCATATTTACATTAAATAAAATTCAAGAGAAAAAATAAAATAAATAAAAAGGGAACAATACAAACTCAGTGGAATCATGGTTATAAGTCAATATAAAGGGAGGAGAATACAGGAGATTTGCCTTTCCTCTAAACTGAGTAGCAGCCGCATGGTTATCCACTATGGTTTTATATTACTGTTATTTATACCCTTCAAATGTCAAACACACTCTAACCAATATTTAATAAAAAACAAATGCAAATATAAAAAATTATGAAAATAAACAAGTAAGAACTGATTTACTTAAAGAAAGAAATGATCTTATCCTCAGGGTGTAGCACTTTTCCATGGAGGTTGGTGAGGATATAATTGAGGATACTCAAGTTTCCAGAATAACAGAAAAAGAACTAGATGACTAATGGCTTTGGATCTGATCTTCTAAGAACAAACATGAGATAAAATAATAAGAGAGTAGATGTAAAAGATACCTATGTGATATGGTACATATGCTGCTAACTAGTGAGATGTTTGCCTTGCACATTATTCTTGTTTTATAATTAATTAGCTCTTTGCTACCTATACTAGGATTAAAGATCTTCTCTTTTCCCTTTCAAACTAAGGCTTGAATTTAAATTCATCACATGCCTATGTGTATTTATGAGTGCCATAAATATATAATTTAAAGATGATATAGATACAGATTAGTTACATATAAGTACAAATATAGATATCAGGTATATTATAGAGAGCCATCCTCACCCAGAAAAGAAATCTAGATGTGGTAATGTTAATTTCTATGTTTGTCCATCATAAAGTTTTGGGTTTTTGTTTTTTAAGGATAGAGCTGGAGAAATGGCTCAACAGCTGTTCTTCCAGAGAACCTGAGTTCAATTCCCAGCATCCACTTGGCAGCTCACAACTGCCTCTAACTCCTGTTCTAGGAAGGATCCCTGGCCCTCAAACGACAATAACATAAGTTAAATTCATGACACTGAGGGATTTAGAAAAGAAATTTCCAGAGATATTCATGACTTTACCATTTGTTCTAGTGATCTACAAATTTCTTGGTTAAAAGATATGTATCTCATAACCCTGTAAAGTTTTCTATTGAAAAAAGATTTAATTATGTTCACTAAATGGCACTCAACAAAGCAAGAACACATTGATCCTTTTTAAAAAGATGTTTAAGAAGAAAAGTTGAACCAAAAGTTTTTTGTTTAGCTAGAAACTTAACAAAAATTTAAAAAGACCAGAACACCTCATTCAGTGTATTCTGATTTGGTTTTAGATTTAAACAGAGGTACTGTTCACATTACATGATAAAGGTGCACTGACATTCTGCGCGCAATCACATTTTCATCCTTTTGACATTTTACATTCCTGAAAATTAGATCCTGAGTTTTAAAAGTATTTCCTAGCATATATAGCTACCAACCAGCCTTGTTTAATAAATAAATGAATTATTTTCAATTAAAATGTACTAGGAAATTCTGTATGTTCTATAACAACAAAACACACTAGTTTCGATGTTCAAAAATCTGAGTCCTTTCAGAGAAGGTGGCTGACTGGAAACTGCTGCCCTGTGACCTGTGACCTGGTGAAGGAGAGGAGTCAAAATAAGAAAAGGGAGATTAAAATTCTAAAGAAATAAAGAAAAGAAGAGCATCAGAAATTCTCAAAGTGACTTGTGATTTAGTTTTCTCTCAACTTAAACACATGCTAGAGTCATCTGAGAGGAGAGAACCTCGGTTGAGAATATGCCTTCATTAGAATGGATCGTAGGCAAGTCTTTGGGCATTGTCTTAAGTAATGATTGATGTAGAAGGATCCAGTTCATTGTGGGTGGTGCCATGTCTGGGAAGGTGGTCCTATGTGGTCTAAGAAAGCAAGCTGAGCAAGCCACGAGGAGCATGTCAGTATCATTCTTCCATGGCCTCTGCTTCAGTTCCTGCCTTGGGTTTCTGCTCTGACTTTCCTTCATGATAAGCTGTAAGTTGTAAAGATAAAATAAACCCTTTCGTTCTCAAGTTGCTTTTGTTCGTTGTGTTTATCATAGCCATAGAGAAAGCAAAATAGGACAGGCAGGGGGAAGGTACCTGAAAAGCAAGGAGAAAAAAGACTAATGTTAGAGAAGCCAAGCTGAACAGTGCTCCATATGCATGGCTCACTGTTGGAGGATGGGAAGCAAAAGATGCCTCCAAAAAGTAAGCCACACAATCTTTCTGAAAGAGACAGAATGCCCTACTCCTAGGATAACCCCAAAACCATAACAAGCCTCAGCACCAGCTCTAAGTTTTGATGTCAGTGGACAAGGCAGCAGGAGAGAATCCCACAAGTCACTCTAAGGGCAGGAGTTAGGCACTCTAGTGATAAAGAATTCATTATTTAAAACTGAGCTACCTGGAGGCCTGAGAAAAGGGGGCAACCATAAGTCAGGGAGCTTAAATTTCATCTGCTACAGCCCTAGGATAAGAGAGGGTCCTGGGAAACCCTTCCACAGAGGAAATGATAGGAGCAGACACCTACAGGTGGAAGAGTGGAGGTAGCCAGAGGCTCATGGGACCATATCTCATCAACTGAGAATAGCACTGGCGTTTGATAGCTCTGGGCCTAAGCTCAGTATGCGAGTCCATCTCCGGAACCACCACCTATCAACCCTGCTCTGCTACAGACATCAACAACTGTGAAGCTCTGCTGATTTACTTGACACCCTCGCCTGCATCCCTCCAGCAGAGTAATTAATACTCAGAAGATCTTCAATGTACAGAAACAAATAGCAGTAATACGGTTGTTTCTCATAACTCCAACCTAATTGGAAGACACCACATAACTAGAAGATGAGCCACCACAGAGGGTACGAGCTGAGTAGTATGGGGCAGGTAAAAACCTGTCCAGCATACAGATTGCAAAGGGAAATGCGGACAGCAGAGCCCCTGTAATGCAAGCAAAGGCAACTACTAAAGTGAAGGCAGATCTGGCAGACATCAGACTCTTTTCTAATAAAGGCTCAAAGCCAGCAAAAGTCACGGACAAGACAAGAGTGCTCAAGCTCAAGTGCCTCCGCCATCATGAATATAACCAGGAGAATCCAATTTGAAGGAGCCTAAAACAAGCTGTTCCAACATTTAAATGTTATCTTCCAATGTGCTTCCCATTTTCTAAAACCCCATTCATTTTCTAGTCTTCTCTCATATATTACATCCTGACAAACTTCCCCTCCCCCCTCATCTCTCCCTCACCTCTATTATCCTCCAGATATACCCCACCTCCATCTCTCCTCAGAAAAGGACGAACATTCCAAGGACATCAATCAAGCACACCATAACATGCTACAATAAGACCAGGCACCAGGCACATACCATCACATCTAGGCTCTACGAGACAACCCAGTAGGGGGAAAAGGGTCACACCAGCAGGCAAAAGAGTCGGAGACAACCCGTGCTCCCACTGTTAGGAATACCACAAGGGCACCAAGCTACTTAGTCATAACATATATGCAGTAGACCTAGGTCAGATCCCTACAGGCTCTTGGACCTCTGCAACCCCCATGAGTCTGAGTCAATTGATTCTGTGAACCATGTTCTCATGGTGTCCCTGACCCCTCTGGTTTCTCCTATCTGATCCTTCCTCCACAGGACACCCTGAGCTCTACCTACGGTTGGGCTGTGGGACTCTGCATTTGTCCCCATCAGTTGCTGGATAAAGTCTCTCTGGTCTCTGTGATGACAATTATGCTAGGATCTGGTCCCAGAACACTGTTTAGGCAGGAAAAACTGTAGGTCGAAGGTTTTGTGGCTGAAGACCCCATTCTTAATGGCTTGCTATTAAGAAAAATATCACCATTTTTTAAGTTACAATTTTGTGTTTCTACTAAATAATATTTTAGATATCTCATAGCTATTTCTTTATACTTATAAAACATATAACATCTATTATGATAGATGTAACAAAAACACCTATATAGTTTTTCCATTATCTCTATATCATTCAAAATTCACAAACTTTGATAGGTCAATTACCTGTTCTGGTCTTACTAGCTGCTTTTTGGGTTCCTCTTCTTTGGCCAGATGTACATTTACAGATGCATATATCAGACCTGCGGGCATGGTTGTCAACTTTCCCATCTGAAAAAGACATATCAAAAAGACCACTGTAAGTGAAAAGATCCTCTGTTTCTAAGTCCTGATAAATATTGGGGGAATCTTGGGAGATATATTAAAGATTCCAAATTCCTTTATACATTTACATAAACCCCTTGTGCTGCCCTAACTCTTGTAGAGTTCAAAAATCTTACTGTCTTCTGCCAAGTCTAATTTTAAATGAACATATATTCCTAGAAGTGGTAACATCACTTGTTGAGCGTGCGCAAAGCACTAGAGTGTATTTGACACTACAGAAACCTACTGTGGCAGGTAGTGCACACTAGTAATATTAGCACTCAGGAGGTAGAGGAGAAGAATCTGAAATTCAACAGTGATCCTTGGCTACGTAACAAGTTTAAGGCCAGCCTGAGCAACATGAAACTATGTCTCGCAAAACTCAACTGAGAGGCTGATAAGATGGCTCAGCCGGTAAAAGCACTTACAAGTCTGAGAACCGGAGTTAAATTCCTGACACACATAAAAAGCCAGATGCAGCAGTGCACACCTGAAATACCTGGGGAAATGGAAGAGAGAAACAGGAAAATCTTCCAGAAGCTCTTGAGTCAGTTAATTTGGAGTACATCATGCCTCAGAAAGAAAGAAATCCTGCCTGGAAAAGTTGAGAGTTGTCATCCTCTGACCTCCTCAACCACACCATAGCACATGGATGACTGCACTAACACATGCATATCACACAGGCACACATGCAATCAAAAATAAAAGGGCAGGTGAGATGGCTCAGCTAGTAAGGGTGCTTGCCGTCAAGCCTGACCGCCAGCATTCAATCCCCCAAGACCCAGATAAGAAAAGAGCCACTTCCACAGACAAGTTGTCCTCTGACCTCCACATGAACACAGTGACACATGTTCACCCTGGCGCATGCAAAATAAATAAATGAAATATAACTTAAAAACACGGAAGATTTGGGGCTATTCTGTTAATATTATGCTTTCCAGAATCATCCACTTTCTTGAAAATTTCATATGACTTTAACTGTGTGTCAATGCCTATAAAACTAGGAAGGAGAACAAGAAAGGGTAAAACCAGACAGCATGGAAGAACAAGGGTGCACAAAAGCATATCAGTGACTTAAAAGAGCAAAAGAAACTGGATCCAGGACAGAAGTGGGGGTCAGGGCAGGGTAGTGGAAAAGATGAGAGGAGAAGAAAACCTACTGAAACACATGTTGTTTGGAAATGCCATGGTATCTAATACCCTGTATGTAAACGTAAATGCAATTTTAAAACTTAAAGAAATATTGGGGCTAGAAAGATGTCTCAGTGGTTCAGAGCACATACTGCTCTTTGTAGAGGACCCGGGTTCAGTTCTCAGCACCCACCTGGCAGTTCACAACTTCCTGTGACTTAGCTCTATGGTATCCAATGCCTTAGGCCTCCTTCAACAGCTGCATTGACACACAACACCTCCACATACACATAATTTAAATTGTGCTTCATTAAAATTTTTAAATAAAGAATCAAAATATCACTCACTCCAAGGAGGCTGCAAAACTAGTTTTTACTTCAAAGCATCGCAGTAAATAATATATACTTTAAGGTAATATAGTAAGTATAATTTTTAAAAAATAAAAAGATTATTAGTTATTTTAATATGAGAGAAAACTCACAAGTATAATTCATTTGAATTCTTTGTTTTTAGCATGTCTTTTGGAAATAAAACATTTTTAGTAAAAAAATTAATGTCTGGCTGCAAAGTGGCTCAGTGGATAAAGCACTTTAAATATGAAGACTGGAGTATGGATCCCTGTCATGCACTTTAAATAGCTGAAGAGCCTGGGAGTCAGCATACAATTCCAGCACTCAGGAAATAGACTCAGGACTCCTAGAGACAAGCTGCCTAAATAGATTAGCCAAAATAGTGAGTTCAAGCACTCTGGGTTTGGTAAGAGATCCCACCTCACTGAATTAAACATGGAAAGTAATCAAGGAAGACAACCGATATCAACCTCTGACCTATACATTCACACATACAAGCAAGTGCACTCACATATGTGTGCACTTACATACAAATAAACATGCGTACACACACCACACACACACAGAATGTTTAATGCCACTACTTCTAAGTGGCAAACAGTTATAATCCCAGCACTAGGGAAGCCAAGGCAGGAAGGCAAGTTCTAAATCAGGTCTGGCTTTATAAGAACTTTCAGATACATGTCTCTTGATAATTCTGCTGCTGTTCCTAGATACACAATATATTCATGATCAACCAGACCATTAATGATTACATTACAAAAATTCAAAATTATTAAAACTGATGCCATAAAGCATGCTTACCTATGAACTTAAGGAATTTTGATACTAAAACCCTCAGATGATTATGTGAAATAGGTCAAGTTTTACAGTATTTAAAAACTACTTTTTCCTAAGATAGTAATCCCTAGATAAAAAGAAAAATAGCTTTGAAGTATTATAATATATGGACATTCTTAGAGTAGTTCCATTATTTCATGCAATACAGTAATATCATCTAGACTTTAAAATAAATTCACATGAATTGGTTGGTAATTAAGATCTAATACAAAAACAAATCAGCATATTTTATCCTTTTCAAGTACGAGTTAAAACAGTGAAATAGATGTTACTCCATAAAAAGGAGCGGTTGATGGCATAGCATGCTGAAACACTAAAATAAGGGTTGGCAAACTACAATGCTGGG
This sequence comes from Ondatra zibethicus, assembly GCA_004026605.1. NCBI lineage: Eukaryota > Metazoa > Chordata > Mammalia > Rodentia > Cricetidae > Ondatra > Ondatra zibethicus. The sequence continues at coordinate 11,681 of PVIU01013160.1, read as the reverse complement.
CCAATTCTGGACTGAGTTCTGAGCTAAAATAATGATTGTAAAACATACTTTAAGGTTTCTAAAAGGAAGAGCAAATAAGTAAATGTGACTACAGACCTCACATATTCCACAGTGCCAAAAGTATTATCTGACCCTTAACAGAAATACTACAAACATTGTCAATTCCTGATTTAAAAACAAATAAAAACAAACAAAATTCTTTTTAAGTACCAGAGGAATTGAAGAATACTATAAAATTATAAGGTAAGGCTGTCAATCAAATAGCATTAAAATTAGGAAGAGGTGCTCTGGCTTTAACAAGAATGAAAGAACTTGAGCCAAAACTATTTGTAACTGCAAAAGTAACAATTTGTCAAGGGCAAATTATAAATGATTTTTTTTTTAAAAACCAATGAGAATTAAAACTGGTTCCTCCCAAAAGAGAGCAGGCCTTAGGAAGAGCACACTGTAACATAAAGATTATAAATAGCAAAGATAAACAGCACATAACTCTCTCAGTCCAGTACAACTCATCCCTTACCAGCATTTTTATAATGAAAATAATTGATTCTTGTTATTTGTGATTGCTCTGCTCTATAAAGTAGCTGGGAACCACAGTTCCTGGGGAAAACCCAGGGTTAGCTTCCCGTGATTCACTGGTTTAATTTTAATCAATATATAACCTCATTTCACATTCATTTCTAATTCAAGGCATTTTATTTAATATATTTTATTGATTCATTAACACTGACCTCATGGCCAACAGCACTGTAACTCATGCCTGGACAAAGCTAATCAACATCCAAGGACGTGGAGGAGAGAGCAGAAAAAGCAGAAGGATGAGGAAGAGGCAAACATTGTCACAAAGACACTGTAATGAAATTCTACTTGGGTTACAAGGTATGATGCGCATTCTCAGAGTATCAGCTTACTAATAGGAGAGACAATATGTAATTCAGCAGCTTATGCCAATGAGTGTTAATAATATAGCTATGCACAAACGACTACAGGACACAAATGATTATAGGAACCACCAACCTAGCCAAGCCCTTCTCATCTATTTGGTAAAGTAGTAAAAAGACAGAAGATTTCAGAGTCAAATTTGAATGTAAATTATGGTTCTACTTTTTATTCATGATGTGGCTCTGAGAAAGTGAATTCAAGTGCCAATATCCATATGTCTAATGTCACCTATCACAAAGGAACTAACACAGACAAAAGGTTCAGTATATTTTAGCTGTTACCACCACCATCATCATCATCGCTGTCATCTTTAGTCTCTCCTAGCCCATGGCCACGACTCTATAGTCTCATCTTAACTCCAGCCAAGTGTAATTGCCTCTGTCAAGTCAAGATAATTTTATTGTCAATCAGATCACCATCCTGCATCAAGAAAATAAATTGGCTTCCTCTTTCCTAACACATTGCTTAAAACCATTTTTTTTTACCTTTCATGTTCTCTGCAATCTATCTCCAATCTATACAGGTAGTCTTCTTTCTCCCCAACTCTTATCCTGAGCTTTTTATGTCATCTGTCACTGGCATGACCATTTACTCCCCAAGTAGACTATTAACTCTTTAAGGATAGAGGTAGAATATATACTCATTTTCTCTGCCAGTGATGACAGCTTTAACTAGATAGATATGGAGATTCAATAGAAAAGATGTGGGCCCAAGAAATTTGTGAATTAATTGTTTTACTTTTGATCGCTTCTCAACCTTTCAGCTAAATCAAGGCTATCTTTCAGTCCTAAAAAATTTTGCTCATGAAATCCACCACGACATTTTAAAATGTCAGATCTAATAGCAGCAGCAAATGCTGTGGGCAGGATAAAATAGTTTCACTGTTGGAGAAAACTGAAGCTGGCCCACATTATATAATCTGTTCTCAAAGAATTACAACCACAATATTTAGCCTTTTGATCAATATAATTCGAAAAGTGATTGTATTTTCTCCTTGGTCAAAGAAAGAGAAATCATATATTAGACACCTGTGGTAACATGCCTTGGTAGCTGCTTGGCACCCTGGAATATAGCTATGCAACAAGTACTGCATGTAAACAGCTAGCTGGTCCTTCAAACTGAGATTTGCAAAATTCAATTGTGCTTGCAATATTGCAGGTATAAAATGCTTTTTAAAATTTGGCTCAGGAACTTAGTGCATCTATTTCCAGTACCTAATTCGCTGTGACAAGTTGAGATTAGTCATCAAAATACAGGCCAGCCATTAGCAGTGTAATAGAATTTCGTGCTTTCCAGTGCCCTGGGGCTAGTTCACTTGTGAACGTCTAAAAGGCAAAGGTAAAAATGGTATCACTGAAGGAACACGAGGCTGTGGAATAGAAAAACTGGGTTCTAGCCTCAGTTCAACTACGAGTTCACTATGTGACCTTTCGTGTACACTATGCTTCAGATTCCCCACTTTTGAAAGGAGGTTGAACTACAAATCGTCCAGAGTTTCTTCTAATAATGACAATGTATGATGGTAAATGACAGTGATAATTTGCAAGATTATGATTTTGTAGCAAATAAGCTATTGTCACCTTTTTCCTCAGAAAAGGGAAGTCACCAGAAGTAATTACTTTATATTTAGTGATGTTGTGCTGATTATATCATAAGTTTTACTCACATCAAACATTGTGAATATGGAAACTAGAGGAAAATTCTAATAATTTAGAAATAAAGGTTACTACTAGAAGAGGTGCCCTAGCAGCAGAGAGAGGGGGAAGCAGAAAGAAGACTCAGAAAGAGGAGAATACAAGGGAACATTAGGGAAGGAAAGGGATGGAGCAATGGCTCAGTGGTCAAGAACATTGGCTGTTCATCCAGAGAACCAGGGTTCAATTCCCAGCACAGATATGGTAGCTTACAACCACCTCTAACTCCAGTTGCATGTTCTCTTCTGGCCTCTGTGGGCACCAGACACACAAGTGGTGTAGATAAATACACAGAAGCAAAATACCCATACACATGAAATAAAGAATACTAATATTAAATTAAATACACACAATTAAGAACTAGTGCCCCAAATTTACTTGAATACTTCATTCTGAAGTTTTACTTTCTTCTTTCTTTTTCAATTACCCATAGTTATTTTGTGTGTGTTCTGGGGCCGGGTACCTGCCATGCACTAAGAGGAAATGAGAGTATAACTTGAGGAAGTTTGTTCTTTCCTTCTACCATGTAAGTCCTGGGGTTCAAACTCAGATCTGTAGGTATGGAGGGCAAGCACCTTAAACACAAAGCCATCTTGCTAGACTGTCTATTTTCTCTATGAACAGGGATAGTAGAATTGGTATGGTAAGAAAAGGAACAATACAAAGTATTACTAAACATGATAGATGCAGTAGAAATAATCATCATTATTTGATCAGCAACTTAAAAGTTCTGAAACCTTCAGATGTAGAAATAGCATCTACTCACAGCATAACTATGCTCAGTCCCAGATCTGTGCTTAAGCAAATGAGAAAAAACAGTCATGTCTTATTTGTAAAAAGAAGTGTTTAGGGCAGATACTTAGGGCCGTCATCACAGGTACTATTTATGCTATGATCAATTAAAATTAATTTAAAAGTTAGGTCTTCTATCCCACTAAGTCACATTTCAAGGCCTCAGTAGATAAATGTGTCTCTGCTGCTAATCCACTGGGTAGCACAAACTTAGTTTCTGTTATTGAAGACAGTTTTATTAAACACTGTTGCTTTGGAGCTGCAACGTTTAATAACTTGTGATTCTTTCAAAAAGGAGAGATTAAACTATTGTCATATCATTTTTTAACTCTGTATCTATCCATTCAGAGTATATATATGTTGCCTTGAAAGTGGGAGCAAAGGTAGTCATGGTCACTGTGGAGAAATACAATGGTGTCATTCTTCCAAGAAGGATAAAGGGAAATATGGGACGGGTTTTCCTGAAAGATGGCCTAACTCTATAATTCAGTGAATGGTGGTCATAAAACCATGCGTATATTTTATTTACATTTTTCTCAGTCTTAAACAAAACACAGACGCTGTTCTAGGGACATAAACACAGAAAACAATTGTCTCCTCCTCCCCAGCACTGTCTCTGAGGAAACACGCCATCCATTATTTTCCTAGCTTTGTGTCTCCTTTAGCATTCCTTCGGGATTCTTCTGACTAAATTCTGGATCACTGCCCCAGAAAACGTCATTTTTGAAAACCAATCACTGTTTTTATTTTAATAGGGGGAGGGGCAAGGGAGTAGTTCAGGCGCCACAGTGCACACATTGTGGTCAGGGGACAAGTTTGAAGTCTGTTCTCTCCTACCTCTGTGGGATCTGGAATGGAACCCAGGTCAGCAGACTTGTTCTACAAGTTCTTTTACCAGATTAATTAATTCACAGACCCAAGAACTGCTAGATAAGGGCTCACAATGATGGTTTCCATAACCCTTTAATTAGATGTGGTTTCTCATGCTACTTTAAACCTCATCATTTTCATCTTACATTGAAGCAAATAAATCTAAGAGACTTTATAGCAGGGGGAGCGGGAGGGGACTGGGAGAAGGGGAGGAAATGTAAATTCTTTTTTTTGAAGGGAAAAAAAATAAAAGAATATGGGGGAAAAAAGAGACTTTATAGCTAATTTATCTCTGGGTTTGTACCAGGTACATGTTTTAGTACAAATTAATGATAGCAAATCATTAAGTTGTTCTTATACAAATATAAAAGCCAACATCTAAAACATAGAATAATTATATCATCTTTATCCATTCTTTAGACTTTTTTACAATAAGCATAGTTTTAATGGTAATTATTCACTATTACCTTGAATTTTTTAAAATATTTTTTATAAAACATGTGAATATCAATTTTGTATTTCCAGCCTAACAATGTTATGGGGACACATAATCAAGTAAAATCCCAAATATCTGAAATAAGGAAGGAGAAAATTATATTCTTCAGAAATAAATATTTTCCTTTACTCATATACAACTTTACTAATACATTTGTTTAATTTAAAAATATCAATCAGTGGAATTCAAAGAAGATTCATTTTCCTATTCAGACACTTTGGAAAACATCGTCTTCACAAATCACATTCAACCTAAGCATTAAAAAACAATAGTAGCAAATAGAGACATAGGACACATATGTGAAAGTAAAATATTTGGAAGATATCAGCTATCTAGAACCTTTAGTGAAGTCCTAAAATCATGAGGAGGAGAAAGGAAACAAGACAACATAATTTAAAATATCCTGAACTTCCAATAGCTAACTGAAAGAAAGAGTTAAAGAACTGGGGCAAGGGTATGCCAGTGGCACTCTTTATAAAAAAACTACATTAAATAATGTATTAGTCAAGAAGCAAAAGAAATTACAAGTAATAGAAGAAATAAGAACGAAAAGATAAAGCAAATGATGGTAGTGGAGGCACACAGCGATTAGAAAAGAAAAACCACAGTGAGTTAAAATCCCATATGCAATGGCTCTGCTCTCTGGTAGAAATATAGTATATTGTGCCACACCTCAATGCAATGCCTCTAGTCACATAAAGGTTCTCCAAAGACACTGTATTCTGTGTTTGGGGAGCACTTAGCATGTTTCCAGGAACTTTGCATACACTGAGTTTGTAAATCTTCATGATAATTCAATATAGTTAGTATCATTTAAGGGGCTACTGGTAAAAGTTTTGGAATATGCAATTAAAGCTGACTTAACAACAACAAACCCTTACTGCAGAACTATAAGGACTGGTTGACTCAGTGGCTTCTCAAGAACTCAGATTCTGGGAAATAGACTTGGGTGAGTTCACTGGACCTCTAACCCTCTTCCCAATGTGGCCACATTAAACAAATCTCCCTTTCGTGCCTTCTGCTATTAATTTGACTCTTCTAATTACCTTATTGAGGACAGGTACCCGAACCTGGCTTGGGGGACAGGTTGTGACTCCCCAAGTTCAATAACAAAACAGCAACTCAGATTGACCTTAGAAACATTTTGGGGGTGTCTGCCAGTAGCACTGAGCTGACTCTGAGTGAAGAGGAAAGATGGAAATTCCCAACAGCTGTTGGAGTCATTTTACTCCAGGGACACTTTCTCATTTTCACAGTTCAGCCAGCATCTGCTACTTTTTACCTCCATTTGATGAATGAGAAAAATGTAAGTTTGGGCTGGAGGCATGGCTCAGTGGTTTAGAGTTAAGTCCTGCTTTTCCAGAGACCAGAGTTTAGTTCCTAGCACCCACTTTAGGCAGCTCAAAATGGCCTATACTTCTAGCTCACAGAATCAGATACCTTCTTCTAATCTCCATGGACACCCCCCCACACACAGGTTGCACACACACACACACACACACACACACACACACACACATATTTTTTGACAATTTAAAACTTGATAATGTTAGATATTTCTGTATTTATTTTTAAAATCTAGTCTGTCTTTAATACAGATTCATGGCAAGGCTAAAAAAATACAAAATAAAAATTGGTATCTCACCCCAATTATAAAAATCCAGTTTGAGAACTAGTTCAAAATTGCTAATGTTCTAATGCAAAGGTACCAATGTAAAATGATAACTTAATTCTTATCTCTAAAACAAAAAGTTGTTAAACAGATTGTCTTACTCTTTGTGATGAACTTAAGGTAAGGTTTTATGTTTTGCTTAAAAATTGACTTATTTTTTCTGAAGTTTGTGTTTCAGACTTGTGCCTACTTAGAAAAGTGTCTTAACAAATTCAAATTTTATTTCAGGATCTATTTTGTGTTGAAGTCTTTTAAATGACAACTTTGTAAGTAATTTGAATTGACTCTACTATAATTGGTGCCTCATGTTATCTGTGACTAGAAACATATATAGCTGTGCATCAAATCTTTATATTATACATTTATAAACTTAAAAGCATGTAAGAGTCATACATGCAAAACAACTAACAAGTATTATTGCTCAGCACAGTGTGGAAGGAAAGACAGTAACAGGCTGAAGCCAGCCAGAGCACGTCTGAGCAATAGGCACAGCATGCCAGAAAATGTACAGTATATCCTGGGCCATGGGCCATATGCTATCCTGGATAAGAATGAGAAACAACTCAGAGATTGTGCATTATGGAGAACTAACAAAAAAAAAATTCTTCCCAACCCTTTCTTTCATTCTGAAAGACTCCCCTGAGTCCTAGACTGGATAACTTAATCCTAAAATGTGTCCTTGACACACCCTGCATTTTTCAGCTTAAAAAAACATCTTTTCTCTCTCTCTCCAATAAAGCTTATGATATTTGTCTTGGCCACTGGCACATGCAGCAATAAGCATGATGTATGTATTTAATAAACATGGATAAATGATTTGATTGACAGGCAAATGGGACGTTCCAAATGCCAAAAAATATTCCTTTCATCTACATAGGTTCACCTAACTGTGTTTCTTTGAAGAATCAACCAATACAAATGATGGTGTCTTGTCATGCTGAATTGAACCTTGCTAACGTTTTTTGTCTTTGATCTCTTTAGTTGCTAATTCCTAAAACCAACTGGCACCTCCTTAAAACAGATAACAATGGGACTTCAGAGACCCTCTCACTCTCTGGATACAATGATTTTATTATGTGTATGGTATAATGCTGACCTCTTACTGTCTTACATTGCTGAGGGATAATGCTTTTGTACACTGTAAGGATTTTTCACTCGCATTGGTTTAATAAAACACTGATTGGTCAGCAGCCAGGCAGGACGTATAGGCAGGGTAACTAGACAAGGCAAATTCTGGGAAGAGGAAAGGAGTTGCAGTCACCAGCCAGATGCAGAGGAAGAATGCCTCACTGAGAAAGGTACCAAGTCACGTGGCTAAACATAGACAAGAATTATGGGTTAATTTAAGTTGTAAGAGCTAGTTAATAATAAGCCTGAGGTATGGGCCAAACAGTTTATAATTAATATAAGCCTCTGTGTGTTTCTTTGGGACTAAACGGCTAGAGGACCAGGCGGGACAGAAATTTCCATTTACATTACATAGTTAAACAGGCATTAAAAACAGCCATTCTGGAAAATCTTGCTAATTAAAACCTGGAGATATTGTGTGTGTGTGTGCATTTGTGTGTGTATGTATGTATGTATGTATGTATATATATATATATAATCTTATATACTTATTAAAAATTTATATATTTAACACATAATATTATACATATAACGATGTCTCTCTCTATAATATATATATATTCTGATAAGTATTTTGCTATTGTATATAAGATATACTTGTATATGATCTATTTCTAATAACTAGCACTGTTCCCCAAATTTGTAAGAGATTTTGTTTGAGTGTCAGTACTAGAGATTAATTCTACTAAGACAAAGATTTTATATTTTGTTATAGAAATAGTTTTCAAATAGTACTTCTGTATAATTATGCTAATTGTTTCTTGATGTTTTACATGTATAGATGCCTCAAACTATGTAAACCTTATAAAGAAGAAACAGGTACTGGATATTTATAAATATTTACAATTAATTTTCAAAATAGTTTTACTCTTGATGGTTATGTTTCTTTAAAGTCTTATAACTAAACTGTCAACCTTCTATAAAAGTACAGTTTCTGACAAATGACCCTGAACAGTTTTGAAATGCTAGGACATTACCCACGTGATAAGCAGAAGGAACTTCAGGTATGCCAGAAAGCAGAGCCACTTCTACAATACTTCAGGTACTTAAAATTGAGCCAAAAGAAATTACTGGCACTAATTCATTGACATCTGTCACTTACCCACCCCGTTCAATGTAGATCAATTCAGACGCACCAGAACAAATATTTCTCTGACTTCATAGAGCAATGGAGAAGAAACCACCAGATGGGTAATCAGTAATGCTTTCAGAGAATATTGTTTGGAGACAAGGGGGTAGTTATCGAAATGGAAATACAGGCACACTGGTTACAGTAGCACTTTCCCATAACCCCGGCATTTGGAAAACTGAAACAGGAGAACCTTAAGTTTGAGGCCAACCTAGGCTTCATGATGACACCCGATTTTTAATGAACAAAATGGAGTTGCTAAATAAAAATGGTTCTGATGCACTGCTACCTTACACTAACTAAATGTGTTTTAATGTTGGCCCCTAATTGAATTGTTAATTATATTTGTTTCAAGGAGACATATTCCACCTCAAGCCTGCAGTATTAAAACAGAAAGTGGGGAATTATAACTGGCATGGCAGAAAATAAAGCTATTCTAAAGAGACACTTATGTTTCTCAATCTGACTTTCAGACAACTGAAGCAATGAATCCTAAAGAAATGAAATTTCCCCAGGAATCTCATGCTAGAACAAGGAATAGGCTCTAATCAGACAGAGAACTTGTGTCTCAGAAAGAATTTCACACAGTTCTAACAACTTGTTAGACTACCTTAAAGTAGTCTCAGACAAGGATGGACCAATGGTGGGCAGGACCATACCTTGTCTGGAATTGATTAGCTGTGCAAATCCTTGATTTTCTTCTATTTTAACTTTAATCTCACTCAGGCTCCCAAGACAGACTTGGGGGTTTCTAAGATGGACTTGTAGATTTTCTCTGGATTTCTTTGTCACTCTTTCCAATGTGACTACATTGCATAAATCATTTTTCTGTTTTCCACAATTCAAAAAAAGCTTAGATTCTTTCATCTCTCTGTTCTGCTTTTCACATTCAAATGTCTTTTATTTGAAATGTGCACAGGAGCTGGTCTTTTCTTGAAATATTAAATATTAAGAGACACTAACAGCAAGTAGTAATGTGTGGCACATCTAAGGATGAATATGCTCATAAAAACTGTGCTCTAATAGTACATTGTGATAGAAAAGTGGTAGATAATTAACATTTTCTGGATGCTTACTCTGTGTCAGAAAGTAGGTTAATAGTGCAGAAAGTATACATGATATTTTGAAAGGGTCAAGATAAGTAAATAAATGTCAGTACTCTGTAAGGTCCTTGAAGGACTGAAAAGCACTGGGGGAAAAGGCTGTCATATATTCACTGAGCAAATCATAAAGCCATAAAGCCAATAAGTTGTATACATTCATGAAGAAAAAAAGCAAACAACACCAAAACACTTTTCAAGACAGCAATTTCTAAGGTTCTTTCTGAGTTCAATTATCCATTCAGGTCTACCTCATATTTAAATATTATAACAGCTATAACATAGTTCAATTAGTAGAACTGAAAAACAGAAGAGAGTGAGTGATGAAGAATGGGTTTAACTCCCTAGTCTAAAATGGATGAAAATAACATGGCACATGTGAGATTAATTTGCATAAAAATTAAAGCTCTAGAATTGAAAAGGCCAATCATAAGATAATCAGAACAGCTCAGCTTCATGTGACTGTATAATTCAATAATAGAACCAAAATGATAATATATTTTAAACATTGAATATTTTAATTAAAATATGTGAAAGTACTAAATTATTTTAGAATTTCTAAACATGTTATGACTCTAAATGGGGGTGCAGTTATTACTGAGTGCCACTTGAAAATCTATCTTAGATAAATAAAAATCCAACAAGTACAAAAATAAAAATCAAAACATATACAGTCGATATAATTAGAATCCTTCAGTAACAGCACAAGATTGGCATAACTCAATTCAGTTTATGGATATCAAGGTCAGACAAATACTATACACTGTCACAACCAGCAATTCTATTTTAAAAACCCCCTAAAGGCCATGTTTCACACATGTCTAAACATATGTGCATTATATGCAGGGAAAGAGGAGGCCATAGAGATGTAGGGAAGGAACACTAAATAGAAACATTCAAGGAGGTACCTTTCAAGTTGTTTTCAGTTTAGGCTTTATGTGTTATAAAATTCCAAAACAAATAAGTTCTAGAGGACTGCTAAATTAATCTTTCTAAATTACTGCTTCATTCTCCCACCTCAACAACCATCTTTATTCATCTCTGCCTACACACCCTTTGACTCTAGCTAAATGAATCTTCCTAGGCTTCGAACATGTAAAGCACACTCTTCTCTCAGTCCAGACTCCCTTCATCTTCTTAGTTCTGCCCTGCTCTGAAAGACTAGCTCAAGTTCCACTGGCTCACTCAAATCCTTCTCTCCAAATTCATATAACTCTCATTTGTGTGAAGCAACAGTCTGGAACTTACAAATATAATGTTATATTATTATTTTTGAATACATGCAACTTACTTTCTCTCCTAAAACAGAGTTCTGTTGGGTAGCAGTATATCACTCTGAGACTTTGAATAACCAGTGACTTCATATCCAAGTAGTGAAGAATCCACAGTTGTAAACAAGGTAGCAGAAATACAGAATCTAGTAAGCTCTTTGATGTAATAGTTATTGAAAGTCTTTTGCTAAGTTTTTGTAGTGGCAATTAAAATAAACAACAAAACAACTGAAAATCTTAAGGTTAATCTAATTGTAGGACTGATTCAAAGCTCTTAACTTTTAACTTTCTGAAAAACAGAACAAAATTATAAAATATCTTCCCTCAAAATGTATTTACTTTGAAAATTTTGCATATGCTCATAGGTTTCAATACTAAAACCATATTTTATCTCAGTATATACAAAAATTTTCACATTCTAAGAAACATTCTAAGAAGGAAACACTAAAATGGATAAAACATTTAATGTGCTGAAAGAAAATGGGTAGTAATTTATAACAGATTTCTAGGCCAAATTTCAAAATTTTGAAGATCATTTGTTAGTGCATATGGAGCATGGCCATTTCTTTTTTTTTTTTTTTTTTTTT
>PVIU01013159.1:0-57086 GCA_004026605.1 Ondatra zibethicus | reverse complement strand
TTCTTTTTCTTGGTTTTCTAGGGTATCTTTGAGGAATTTATTCATTTCTTCTAACTTTTTGTTAGTTTTCTCATCCCTTTCGATAAAGGAGTTTTTCACCTCTTCTTTAAAGGACTCTATAACTTTCATAAAGCTACGTTTAAAGTCAATTTCTTCTACTTCATCTGGGATAGGTTGCTCGGGCTTTCCTGTTCCATAACCGCTGGATTCTGGTGTTATCATGTTGCTTTTCAGGTTGTTGGACGAATTCTTTGATTGGCGCCTGCCCATCTCTTCTGAGAGTTGCCTGCTCTGCTCTGCTCGGCTACACTCGGCTCCCGGGGTCTGGATGAATCTGCGGAAGCTGGTTCCTCACCCAGGGGTTCCCAGTCCCAAAGGTGGTCTTACTGAGAGATGTCTGCTCTACTCGGGGCTCCGTGTGATAAAGGAGGCCCTCTAGCAGGGGACTCGCCCTTCCCCCAAGGCCTCAGTCCGGATAGGCTGTGTTCGGGTGCAGTTGGGACCACGCAGATGAGAAGGGATGCCCGGGGGTGAGCAGGGTTGGGATAAGCAGCAAAGCCAGTAGAGGGGAGCCCTAAGTGGCCAGAAGGCCTCGGGGACGGGCTGGGGCCCACTTACCAGGGACCAGATGAATCTATGGAAGATGGTTGGGCGAGGTTCCCAGCCCCAAGGGCAGGCTTACTGAGGGTTGCCCGCTCTGCTCCGCTCGGCTCCATGGGACAAAGGAGGGCCTCTAGGTTTTGTAAGTTGACATTTAGGAATAGGAATGGGTCACAAAGCTGAGGTGGTCCACAGGATGGAGGAAAACAGGGTGTTCTACCAGGATCTGCTTAGTTCCTTTGCAATGGAGGCAGGCAGTGAGGAAACGCTGCAGCAGGTGGTCTGCTACAAAGCTAAAGATGAGACTCGGAAATTGGACCTGAAGGAATGGAAGGAGAGGTGAAGATCTGCAGTTAGCCTACCTGCTTTCCTGAACATTGTTTGAAGTTCCCTAATCTCTAGCGTGTTGTTACAACAGCCCAAGTGGACTACGATACAAGCTATACATTCATCTTTTTTATCCAGAGTCCTGAAGGGGACTCTTGTGTGCTCTGCAATACACCTCTTATCTCAGGTGCTGAATTGCTCCAGACCCATGTCTAAATATCTCTGGTTTCACCTCCAAGTGAAGGAAATTGATATCTAAGGTATGGATAAAGAGGGGTTGTAAAGTCTCTGGAGCCTTGCATCAAGGTCAAGATACCTATTAAAATTGCTCCCCTGAATGACTGGCTATGAATCTTGAAAATTAAACATTTTACAAAGTTGTTTTTCTCCCATCCACTAGAATTGATCACAGAAGCATTCTGTATATAACATCCTCCATGCTTCCATCTGCCAGATATCCATGCCAAAGAATCTAACATGCAACACAGGCAAACATAAAAAACTCAGTGCCTTCAAAATGTTCAATAAACATTTGTTTAATGTGTGTGTGTTGTGTGTGTGTGTGTGTGTGTGTGTGTGTGTGTGTGTGTGTGTTTGAGCTCTCACAATGTACAAGGAACTAACATTCAGAGGTAAGAAAGGAAAAGATGTTCAGGGTTAGGAGACGCCTCCATTGGTACAGTGTGGCCACCAAGGTGTGATTTGAGGTCCCCAGAACTCAGTTACAGATTCAAGTACCTATAACCCCAACCTTGCAGATAATGAGGAAGACGAGACAGGCAGTCCCCTGAAGCTCACTGGCCAGCCAACCTAGTGAAATAGGAAAGCTTCAGGTTCATTGAGAGACCATGTCTCAAAAAATAAATCTTTGGCTTTATTTTTAAGGGAAGATGACTCCCATCTATCACCTCAGGCCTATACACACACACACACACACACACACACACACACACACGTACGTATGTATACAGATACATGTATACCAGGACACACATATAACATATACCCCATCAGAAAAAAAGAGAGACAAAAAATATGAACAGGCTTTGTCTCATTAAATCCAGTAAAGAAATAGATGTAAATCAAGTACTTACACTAATTAATGTACAGAATTCAAAATCACAAAATAATTTCCCCACAAGAGAAGAATATACCTCCAAACAAGCCTATCTAAGAAACTGAGCAATTCTAGATGTTCAGACATGTGAAGGAATGTCAGAAACTGTGGAGGGCTTCGTATATTTCCTATATAGAGCTAAGAAGTTACTAAGTAAATTCACTAGACTCTTATGAATGCTGATAGAAGATGCATGACTCATGAACTAGAGATGGAGAGCTTTCTATTTACAGCACTAACAAGACTCTACACATCTACACCATCTCTCATACCCAGTTGCAAAGGGTGATAAGAGTGTCAGGTAGGGGAAGGGGTACTTTCACATGAAGGGAACTGAATTACAGGGATGGAATACAGGGCTAAGGATCTAAAACCTCTTATGATAGGCAATAATAGCACCTGGTTTTGCTCCAGAGCTAGAAACACCTTCTGTATTCCAAACCTAACCATCAAGTGACAAGCCATGAAAAATCAGTCTAGAAGATTAATTCCCAAGACATGAACATACAGACACAAGTAGAAATATAAGGTAACCACAGAGCTGTCTCCCAACAAGTAGAATACACAGACTTGCCTGTTTGTCCCTGGTTAGATGCCTTCTCTCTAACCCTTTATTTCCTTAATGAGGGTTTACTGGAAATACATATGCTTTCTCTCAAAGAGTATCTTAGAGGTTTCTGGAAGCATGGCACATTTCCTTTTGGCACGGTACATTTTTAAAGACTCTCTAGAATTGAAACTTGGATGTGCAGAAGCTGAAACAATATTTTACAATTGAAATTTTCACAATGCATGCCTTAATGTTCAAGTTTATTTTTTCTATTTTTATTTTTCTTTCTTTCTTTATTTATTTATTTGGATTTTTGAGATAGGGTTTCTCTGTAGTTTTTGGTGCCTGTCCTGGAACTAGCTCTTGTAGACCAGGCTGACCTCAAATTTACAGAGATCCACCTGCCTCTGCCTCCCAAATGTTGCGATTAAAGGCTTGCTCCACCACCGCCCAGCAATGCTCAAGTTTAAATGGGTAGGGCCCAAAGATCCTACAAAGATCAATAGACCTACAGCTATTAGCACAGAAATGTACAACCTGGAGAATATAAGAACCAGGAATAGGCTGAAATTATTCTATCATGCAGACCCAAATCTCTAAGAAAATATTATCCTTAAAATTAGGCTTTAAGCATGGTAAAGAATATTCCCATTATAAAACTGGATAGAGCTAGAATAGGAAAAAAAAAGCTTTATAAAACTCTAAGACTCTGTGTTCTATCCATTGCTATAAGGCCCATGAAACCACAATACTTGCATTTAGAGTAAATGTTTTGAGAAGTTGAACATGTTCACAACTCAGTGACATATATGAAAATGTCACAATAAAGACTGCTTTGTATGCAAATCAAACATTTTTAATTAAGAGAGCATTTGATTTGCAGGTATTCTAGCAAACCTATGATGAAAGAGACTCCTAAGCAACATCTCAAGATAACATTTCCCACTTTCCCAAATACACACTGTGTAATTGTGCACAACACACAGCCTGTAGACCACTGACGAACAGCAATCTCAACGTGTGACCTCTCCACCACCGGAACCCATGTCATGTGGAAATGTGTGTATAAAGACCCACCCACCTCACACTAAGTGAATCAGAAGCTTTGAGAGGGAGGCCAACAGTCCGTTTGAACAAGTCACCCAGAGGATTCTGAGTACATTAGAGAGTCACGCTGTTCTGGAATTATTTGAGGATAATTTAAAGATGAAAACTGCTGTTTAATCCAAAGTAGGTAAATAGATCTTGGAAACATGCAGCTCAGTCATGTTAACTTTAGTCTGAACCCTTCTTCCAAAAGCTATAAAAGGAAATTGTTGACAACTTTCACTTTATTTTGAAATTTAACAGCCTAAGCCATAAACCCAACCGCCTGAATTATCTTTCTTATCAAAACAAAGCAGAGTCTGTTCTAGTGTGATATACTGAGGCAAGCATCAGATTCAAAGAAAATCAATATGCAAATCAATACATTCAACTCCAAGTCTCGTACGTCAGGTCTTTCATATAAACTAGCTTAATTAGGAGCTCAGCGAAATGCAAGAATAGGCCTAACTCAATATCCCAACCCAAAGCTTTATCAATAATATATAATTTTCTAGAAGATCACTCAAGGAATTCATATGAAAGCTTCTTTGACTCAGAAAATGGAAAGGTGAACTCAGAGACAACTTGGTAACAATTTACCATCTGTTCAGATGTTAGGAACAGCAACACAAAAAAAGGATGCAGTATATACACACACACACACACACACACACACACACACCTCATCGAAATAAAAAGATGTTGTAGATGTGGAAAGTGGAATAGTTATCTCAAAAGACTAAAGCAGGCTAGAATCAGGAGATAATATACAGGTATTCATTAATACCAGGGTGCTACTGCTGATGACAATTTATTTCATACTTCGAAATAGCTTGAAGAGAGGGCTCTTTTCCAAACACGAAGTCACACATTAGAGTTAAAGGATAAGCTAACTACCCTGTAACATGAGGGCCTGCTTGTTGGGGTTTCTGTCCCACCTGGTACCCACAGCTGTTAAGCCCCAAAGATATCACACAGAGAGGTCTATATTAATGATAAACTGATTGGCCCATTAGCTCAGGCTTCATATTAGCTTTTGTAGCTTATATTAACCCATTATTCTTATCTATGTTAGCTAAATGGCTTGGTATCATTTTTAGCGGGGCAAGTCACATCCTGCTTCTTCTGTGGTCTGGGCAGGACTGGGGAAAGAGCTTCCTTCTTCCCAGAATACTCCTGTTCTTCTGGCCCCACCTTTACTTCCTGTCTGGTTGTCCCACCTATACTTTCTGCCTGGCCAATCAGCGTTTATTTAAAACATGATTGACAGAATACAGACAATTCTCGTGCACCACTACCCCTACACCCTGATAATTATACATGTACACATGTAACAAGATATCATGTTGTAGATCATAACTATGTACAGATATGACAGACTGAGTACATTTTCTCTACTGATTTATGATACCTATGAAGCACAGCAATGACTAGCATGGCTCAGTAATCCTAAGAAAGTGCTAATGGCACACAAACCTTGCCAGTAACCAACAACTCTTTAACACCCACTTAATCAGAGGGAAACTGTAGGAGGACACAGCTTGTTTGCTTCCTGGAGCCCAGACCTAAATAATCACACAGAAACTATATTAATTACAACACTGCTTGGCCAATGGCTTAGGCATATTCCTGGCTAACTCTTACATGTTAAATAGACCCATTTCTATTACTCTATGTATTGCCACAAGGCTGTGGCCTACCCAGAAGGTTTTCTGGCATCTTTTTCCTTTAGCAGTTACATGGCATCTCCCTGACTCTGCCTACTCTCTTTCTCTATCTCTTCCAGCCTGGCTATATTCTGCCCTGATATAGGCTGAAGCAGCTTCTTTATTAACCAATGGTAATAAAACATATTGATAGCATACAGAGGGAAGTCCCACATCAAGAAATTATTCCTCATACTGGAAACTTAGCCAGCTACCCAAGGTTAGTGAAGTAATGGATCTTGGAGATGAACCTATATCTACCACTTTATTAAAACGACATAAACCCTAACAATATTCTAAATATTTGCCGTTATACACATAGAAAAGTATAGTCCGTGTCTCCTTATCAGGGATACTCTGTTTGCAACAGGAAGAGACCTTTACAGAAAACTACAACTAATCAAAATGCAGAATTGTCAAGCCTTTGGCTTTCTGGGTGCTAGGATTATGGGTATACACACCATACCCACTTTAACAGTATGTTTTCTAACTTGCTAGATGATGCCAACTATGAAGCCAAAACAGCCTCTGAGCCAACTATATCGACCCACTTCCAAGAATATTTCTCTAGTGTGTACTATGTATGAGCACAGAAGAAGGGGACACATAGGGACATGTAGAAAATTCATTGTGAGCATTGTATTGGGACAGTTCTTCAAACATGTCCAAGATTCATTAAACCAGAACAACAATGGACATTTGAAAAACATGCTCAGCTACTAAAGAAAGCAAACGGTGCTAATTTTGATGAAATACATAAAATATTATGATCCCATGAGGACTACCTGTCCTCAGAAAATACTGTCTCAGGAAACTCATATGAAAATGACAGAGGGTACTGTTGTTATTACATCAACAGAGGTCACCAGTGAACACCAAACAAGTACTGTTCAATGGAGCAAGGGCTGTGTGAGTTTGAGTGTACATATCTGTCTAAACAGAAGGAGTCTTTTGGATGAAAAGCACAGCAAATATAAGTGAGGATGACACAAAACAGATCTCCTGGGAAATCTCAGCTTGCTGGATGTGATGGCAGCAAACTTGAAAAACAAATAAGCCTACTATATAGTTCATCTGGCTCAATTTTTGAGATTGATCCTGAAATACAAATGCATAAAAGGTATGATAATAACAACATCTCAAATTTGTTGAGCCTTTGTTAATCCTCAAGGCTAGAATGGGAGCCAACAAAAGCTAATGGTTTAAGTTTCCCAAGGTCACAGAGATGCTCAACATAGATATATGCTTTGCATCTAGCAGTCTGACTCTGCCGTGCATCCTCTGAATCACCAGACCTCTGTCTGACTCTCTGCTTTCCATGGGGCAATGTCAAAAACAGGTTGAACACCTAGAACACAGAGTGTTTGTCATTAATGTCAAGGTCAAGAAATGGCATTAAATTATATATTGGTGTATCAAGTATATACTCTGAATATTCAAAACACTTAGTATTTTAAGAAATTTTGGGGTGTGTTTTTTTTCTTTCTAGACCACAAAAAAAATAGGTCATGGAAGAAGTATTGCTCCCTTTCCAGTGTTTAATCTTATTGAACACAAAGGACAACAAAAGCAGGGAGAGCAGAGAGGCAAGCCACATTTTCAACTATGATTTCCCTCATGCAGGAAATAGTAGATGCTTAAAGTTTGTCTCAAATGGATGAATCAAACAGCCAAAAATGATTAAGAAGTTGTGACAATGCCTACAGCTAAATGGGGACAGGAGTGGTGGCCCTGCTCTGTGAATAGTGCACATAGCACCACAATGTTGAGCAGCGTAAGAAAGGCTGTAGAGATACACATTCCTCCCTACCCCTTATGCGATGTTCGGACCTGCAGACCTCTGCCCCACAGAAAATGCAAGAGATGCTACTTCATTTTCACTTGCAGGGATGTATCCTGCATTATTCATAAGAGGACAATTTTTAAGACAACCCCTCTGTCCAAAAGTAGCATAGTCATAAAATAAATTATGGCACTATTCACACAATGGATTTAATGAAGGGAAAAGACATACAGCATAAAACAAAAGGAGAAGAAAATAAAACTTTATCTACACCATGCTGGCAAATATGCAAGCATACACATATAAGCATGGAACAAAAGCTAGAAGGAAATGTTCTTTAATGCAGTTTTGCTGCCTTTGGGGATGTGGAAGAATTACTTTTGTCTTTATGCACAACAATATTTCTCATCCTCTATACAAATTGTAAAAAGCAATGACTTCACAATAAAAATATTTTTAAAAGAAGCAAAACGAGACCCAACTTTTTATATCTGTCCACTTGTGACAAAATGATCACAGTCAACTCAAAAGATTAATTCATAAAACTTGCCCTTGATTTCTCCTGAACAAAAGCATTTCTATTTAAACCTTATTAACTCTGAGATCACACAAATGAGTACCTGGCCCAATAGCAAAATACTTCCAATCTTAGCACACCGATTGATATGTTAAACAGTTTTCAAAACTGTACTTTTCGACAATAGAATTTTTTAATGGAGGTTTAAATCTAATGGTGATGTGCAAAATGAAAATAGAACTGATCTGTTCAAAGTCAGAGATGGCACACAGAATATCAAAACCACTCGTTTTCCTCCTGTCTCGGCAATTACATCATTGGGGAGCTCTGAGCAACTGAAGAACAACAGCAGGCCTAGAGAGAGGAAGCTTCACAGCTCAAAAGCGCTTACCTTTCTCTAAGAGCTCAAGGCGGGTTTCTGCAGCCACCACTGTGAGCTGTCCTAAGAGCAGGTGTTGAGCTTGCCAGTAACAGCTGAAGGGGTGCCTGCCAGTTTGCCAACACACAGCCTCTTCACATCTTGTTCATGGCAACGAAGGGAATAGCACAGACACTAACTAAGCCTTAGTTCACAGATGATTTCTTGGCTTTTTTGAAAAAATACAGGTTTTTTATTTATTTTTTATTGCTTTATAAATAATACCATTCAAAATCTCCACATCCTGCCCTCCTCCCATTTTCCTCCCGCTCCCCCACTCACCCTCTCCCCACTCCCCCTTCAGTCCTAAGAGAGGGCAGGTTGCCCTGCCCTGTGGGAAGTCCAAGGCCCTCCCCCCTCCATCCAGGCTGAGGAAGGTGTGCATCCAAATAGACTAGGATCCCAAAAAGCCAGTACATGCAGTAGAGACAAATCCCAGTGCCATTATCATTGGCTTCTCAGTCTTCCCCAGTTGTCAGCCATGTTCAGAGGGTCCAGTTTGATCACATGCTCATTCAGTCCCAGTCCAGCTGACTTTGGTGAGCTCCCATTAGCTCAGGCACACTGTCTCTGGGTGGACCAACTCCTCACGGTCCTGACTTCCTTGCTCATATTCTCCCTCCTTCTGCTCTTTAACTGGACCTTGGGAGCTCAGTCCAGTGCTCCCGATGTGGGTCTCTGTCTCTATCTCCATCTGTCGCCGGACGAAGGTTCTATGATGATATCAAGATAGTAATCCTAACCTAGACCCAAAAATACGAATATGGTATGTAGTCATTCATTAGTGGATTCTAGCCATAAACAAAGGACACATAGCCTATAGTTTGCAATCCTAGAAAAGCTAAGTAATAAGGTGAACCCAAAGAAAAACGTATATAGATCCTCCTGGAAATTGGAAGCAGACAAGATCGCCAGGCAAAAGTTGGGAGCATGGGAGTGGGGGTGGGGTGGGGGAAGGGGAGAGAGGGAGAGAGAAGAGAGAAGGGGAGGGTTGGGGAGAGCTTGGGGGAGTGGGATGGTTGAGATGAAGGAAGGACAGATACAGGAGCAGGGAAGAAGATATCTTAATTAAGGGAGCCATTTTGGGGTTGGCAAGAGGCTTGGCTCTAGAGGGGTTCCCAGGTGTCCACAGGGATGTCTCCAGCTAGGACCCTGGGCAGTGGAGGAGAGGGTGACTGACCTGGCCTTGTCTCGTAGTCAGACTGATGACTACCTTGAAAATACAGTTTTATTTCTTGCCATGACCTGTGACCACAACATGCTCTTGGTAATGCAGCCTTAATTAACTACCCAGGTTTTCATTTAATAGATGGCTGGTTTGAAGCTAATTTTGGTAATACTCAACTTCAGCGTCCTCACTAACTACTGTTCTGGGACAAAGGTATTTATAGATGATCTCCTATAGTCTCATTATTCACAGAAGCACTTAGGAACCCTGCAGGGAACTGGGGGTAGGAAGAGACACTACTCTACTTCTTGTATATCTCAGTGATAACAAAATGTTCTCACCATTACATTTCACATAACATTTGATTTTCAGAAAGAATATGCTAATACCATAGCTTTTAAAAGAACAATTGCTTTGTACTGGAATATGATTCAGTATACAAAGTGACTGCCTTACAACCAAGAGGACCTGAGTATTGATCCCAAGAACCCATGTAGAGAAGTCAGGTGTGGTGACATGCTCCTGGGAAGGACACTGGAGTGGAATGGAAGGGCAAAGACAAGCAGAACTCCGAGGCTCAATGACCAGTCATCCTCTAAATCTTGAGTTCCAGGTTCAGTGAGGGAATCTGTCTCAAGTAATAAAGGTGGGCATGCAGGGAACTGAACTAGGCCCTCTACATGTAGGTGACGGTTGTGTGGGTCTGTTTGTGGGGCCCCTGACAGTGGGACCAGAATTTATCCCTGGTGCATAAACTGGCTTTTTGGAGCCCAACTGACACTCTGGGATGCCTTGCTCAGCCTTGATTCAGGGAGGAGGGACCTGGTCCTTCCTCAGCTTTTTGTGCCTGACTTCATTGACTCCACATGGGACACCTTACCCTTTCTGGGTAAGAAGGGTAGTGATGGGCACTGGGAGGAAGGGGGATATTACAGGGAGCAGGGTCCCTTGTTCCAGCCACCTGGCTAGCTTACACCTGAAATAATCATATAGAAACTGTATTAATTAAAACACTGCTTGGCCATTAGCTCTAGCCTCCTATTGACTAACTTGCACATCTTGACTTAACCCATTTCTATTAATCTGTGTTCACCACGAGGTCGTGGCTTACTGGGAAAGATTTAGCGTGTCTGACCTGGGGTCTCCATGGCGGCTCTCTCACTCTGCTTTCTTCCTCCCAGAATTCAGTTCTGTCTCCCCACCAACCTAAGTTCTGCCCTATCACCAGGCCCAAAACAGTTTCTTTATTAACCAATGAAAGCAACACAAATACAGAAGGACCTCCTACACCAGGGAGAGGGAGAACCATGGTTGATATGTAAAATTAATAAAAAAAATAAAAAATAAAAAAGGAAATAAAATAGAGCTTGACTGAAGAAAAAATACCTCACATTGACTTGTGGCTTTCAAAATAATAACACAAATATGCACAAGTATCCACATTAAGAAGAGTATACACCACACACACACACACACACACACACATTAATAAAAATAAAAAAAATAATTGCCTTAGAAAATGAATATCCCTGTGCATTACTGCACACTAGGACTAAGCATAAAATATAAAGGGTTACTTTTGTTTTACAATGAATAATATATCATATATTTTTATGCCTCAAAGTATAAGTTTGGATTATTTTCAATACAAAAAACTCCATTGGGTGGGTTTGTCATAAAATTGTCTGCTCTAAACATAATTTTCTGAACCACTGAATACAAGTATTTTTCAGAATAAGAAAGAGAAAACCCTTTCCAGTCCCCAACATCATGGTAAAGAAATAATAAGCAGATCTGACTCGATATAAAGCTACCTCTCTAGCAACTGGCCAGAAACTACAAAGCCTTGGGTAGTCATCATTATGAACAGCTATTTCTGATCAATACTCAGTGTCATAGCAATTTAACATGCTGAGCTAAGTGATGAAACCACTCATTGTTTCCTCAGCCACAGCTTGTTGCTGCTATTCCTGTCAAATGCTGCTCTCAGAACTCTGAATTAGCAGTTGGATGGAAACGACCTTAACTGCACTCATGAAGTGTGATCCCTCTGCACTTGACTCCTTGGGTATCCTCAAGACTCTCTCACAGCTATCAGATTTGTAAATGTTGCAGCATCTTAATCCAGGGCAGGTGTTGAAATAGAACAATTACCACAAGGAACTACTTCAACACTGCCATGTTCTAGGAGTATAATGATTTTCAAAATTCCATTCAAAATGACAACAATTCACCAAAGAGCCCTTGATCAAGATCTATGCTCCTGAAAAATTTCTCTGGAGATAAGCTAGAGATATCCGCTTAGCAAATGATAACTCTTAGATATTTTAAGTGAAATTGTACTATAATACATGGTCAAGAAGGATCACACCCCTCCACCATCCCTAGATATCTCTAGTTATGACAAATTCACTCAATCATCAAAGCATTTAATATATCCTAATGGCAGTTCAATGGCATGCAGAAAGAAGAGCAAGGATAAGAGGCATCAAACAAATATGAGCTTTTGCTTATAGAAGCAGAAAGAAGCCTGGTGTGTACGGTGGGCCAAAAGTCACATGGTAAGGATATCTATATTACTCCAAGAAAGAAAAAAATTGAATTGCTTTTCATAAAGGAACAAAATCTAATACACATTTTTAAAATGAAGCTTGAACTTCCCTGTAGAAAAGGCTCATACGAATGTGTTCTGTATTTAGTTTCATTTGACTTGCCTAATAGGAGCATGGAACTGAAGAAGCAAAAGTTTATTTTGGGGTGCCCAGTTGGTTTTATGGTGCATTTCTGCACCTTTGCCCTATGATACCACTCTGTTTATATGTACCAGTAATTGGTAAGATGGCACTGTATTAGTGCAAAGCCAAGTCCTGTTATTAAAACACTTAAGAGCATAAAAAGTCCCAAGAATAGAACATCTACAGACTTCACCTATTACCTCAGTTAGAGTTTCTACAGATGTGATAAAACACCATGATGAAAAACAAGTTGGGGAGGAAAGGGCTTATTTCATCTAACAGCTTGTAGCCCATCATCTAGGAAGTCAAGGAAGAACCTCAAGGCAGCAACCTGATAGTTCAAACTGATGTAGAGGTCATGGAGAAGTCCTGCACTGTGGGGTAATGCTTTTGTACACTGGAAAGACTTGTCAAAAATGTTGGTTTAATTAAACACTGATTGGCCAGTAGCCAGGCAGGAAGAATAGGTGGGGCAACCAGACTAAGAGAACTCTGGGAAGAAAAGGCAGAGAGAGTCAGTCACCGGTTACATGCAAAGGAAACAAGATGAGAATGTCTTACTGAGAAAAGGTACCAAGCCATGTGGCTAAACATAGACAACATTTATGTGTTAATTTAAGTTGTAAGAGGTAGTTAGTAATAAGCCTGAGCTAAGAGGCCAAAAGTTTATAATTAATATAAGCCTCTGTGTGTTTCTTTGGAATTGAACAGCAACAGGACTAGGCAGGACAGAAACTTCCATTTACAAATGGTGCCCAAATGTTTGGCAAGAATTTCCACATAAAGCCTGAGAAAACGTTAAAAAAAAAAAGCATTCTAGACAGACAAAAACAGACACAAGCACAGCTTCTTGGTAACCATCTTTTCTCTAGTAGCCTTTGTTTGTTGTCAACAAGCAGAGGCACAACTCCTTTAAGAGAGGCTTCCTGACTCAGCCTTAGCCACAAAAGCCTCCCAGCTCTTCTAAGAGGCTCTGCCACCAAACACTTAAATGGTGTTTATGAGCAGCCTACAGCATACTTCTTAGTGGAAGCATGGACCTAGAAATGCCACAGACTTGTATCAATACACATGGCTCCTGCCAATACTTCCATCATAAAGCTAGACTCTCAGAAAGCTACCAAATCGGGTGGAGTCAGGGACAAAAGCCACAGCTTTAATCTTAACCATGCAGATTTAAAACTCTTGTGCTCAGAAAAGAGATATACAGTAAAGACAGATTTAGACCAAAAAAAACACCAACAACAACAAAACACTCTAAACAATTACAGTGTGTTTAAAATATACATAGGCTTGGGAGAGAAAAGAGAAAGGATAGCTAAATGCTAAACTAAATGTTTAGTTTTCCCTGCCTACCTAAGTTCTGCCCTATCAACATGCCAAGGAAGTTTCTTTATTCACCAATGGTATTCACAGCATATAGAGGGGAATACCACATCAGAGTAGCCAGGCCTGGTGGTGTACACCTTTAATCCCAGCACTTGAGAGGCAGAGGCAGATGGATCTCTGTGAGTATGAGGCCATCCTGGTCTACAGATTAAGTTCCAGGACAATCAAAGATATACAGAGAAACCCTGTATCAAAAAAATCAAACATTTAGCAAATAAAAATAAAAGAAATAGAGTAAGAAAAACAAGCCACATAAATATGGAAAAGACACAGAGAGTCTGGTTACTGTATATTATTGTGTTGTATTTAATTGTTTGATTGCTGAGGAAGGAGCAACAGCTGCTCAAAGACATTTGATTATAAATCCTGTTGGATTAACTCAACCTATATATTTTGAAAATGCCTTGATTTCAAAATTTAAGTCAAAATATATGTTAGTTTGGAGAAGAGGTTTTGCTTTTGTTTCCACAGGAAGTTAGAGACTGTGAATTCATTCTGGGTTAAGAAAAAAATCATGACTAAACATAGACAACAATTATGGGTTAATTTAAGCTGTAACAAGTAGCTAGTTATAAGCCTGAGCTAAGAGTCCAAACAGTTTATAAATAATATAAGCCCCTCTGTGTTTCTTTGGGGCTGAATGGTTGTGGGACCAGGTGGGATAGAAACTTCCATTTATAGCCCTCATTATTGACTTGGTCTTCATGGCTTCCTTAGTCTACTTTATTATAGCACTCGGAATCATCAAGTCAGGGGTAACACAGCCCACAGTAAGCTTGGCCCTTCCACACCAATCATCAATCAAAAAATTGCACCACTGGCTTGCCTAGTGGGAGGATTTTATCAGTTGATGTTTCCTCTTCCCAGAAGAGCCTACCTTGTGTCAAGTTAATATGAAACTAGCCAGAACACCCATCTAAATATCTGTAAAGCACAGAGTTTATGCAATGAGTCAGTTATTAAGAAAATAACACCTACTTAAGCACATGAAACTTAATGGCTTAATAAGTAAGATTTTTATTAAACTAATAAAATTTTCTATGCATTTTATTAAAGTAACAACACATGCTGCAGAGAGTATGGAAATGGCAGTTTCTACTGATCTAGCTCAGTGGTTTATTTCAAAGATATTCTGTAAACCTTCACCTCAGTGCACAACAAATTTTCTCTTTACACTGTCCCCACTTGGCAAGCATCAGAAAAAATGCCGTTCAAGGAAGAGTTGGATAGGGACACTGGGAACAGCCTGAGTACAAAAGAGTGTTATGCCTAATTGAACCATGGTAGCTTGTCCACCAGAGAGGTGTTTTAAAGGGGAAAAAACCTTTGCCTTTCAGGCAGCCTCTTTGTATTATTTCCAAAGCATCTGAACTCTTGGTGAGGTAAAGAGATGGTTCTCTGGAGCCCCATTCTCTCACCTTCTCATGATTTCCCTCTTGCTAGAGAGTATAGCTTCAAGGATAGAAAACATCACTTAAAGAACTAGTCAGAACCTCTCTCTCTAAATTTTAGAGCGTTTCTTTCACAGTGTGGGGAACATGCCTATAGTCTACTTCTATTGCTGTGTATATAGATGGTAATTCAACTTTATGAGAAAGAACACTTTTAACAGGTATCTTGCATGGCAATTAAGAAATTTTGTGAAGATAATATTATCAGGAAAAACCACCCAAATAATACATATCCTACCACAATAAAATAAAACTTAAGTCCCACAGCAAAGGCACAAGTCTCTGCAAGCAGTTGGTCTTCTCCTTTTCTGCATCATAGGTGATCCATTAAGGAAAGCCTGAACATCCCTTTATTTCAGGACATAATATATTATGGACATAATATAATCTCTTTTCTTGATATTTACATAATATTAGGACATAATATAATCTCTTTTCTTGCCACCTCTGAATCCTTGGTGTGAGATATTAGCTTAAAGAGTGTCCTTCCATAGATAACAGTTTTTAAAATTCACCTTTCAGGTACCCAGGGAAACCACTTTAAAATTAATGCTGCTCTCGGTCCAAAGGCAGGCCTGCCAGCTATCCAGCCTCCTGATCAGTGCAAGATGCAGGGTGCACTGGGACGCCAAGGGAGCACAAAGTACACTGTTTGTCACCTCTTTTCTCACTGGGAACTCATTTACTACAAACGTGTCTTGCAGGCACAGTGGAGAATGACAGACAAAGCTCCTGTTCCGCAGAAGCTCAAGTTCCAGGGGGTGAAAAACAAACATTTATTAAATGGAGAAGCCAAGGACTAAACACAAATTCAAAAAGAGAAAAACCTACAAATGAACACGAATATTCATAAGCTGCTGTGCAAACCATAAAATAAGGTAATAGACAAATACTATAACGATAGATCAGTTACATCTCATGATTTACTATAAGCAGTTAAGATGTGACATGAACAAAAGGTCCTTCCCTCTATCTTCCCATTACTGTCTTTTGTCTGTCTCTTTGTCCAGATCTCTCTCATCTTGTAAAAACATAAGTCACTGGGTTACAGACAATATTAATAAGGTATTATTTACTCCGGCATCTAGGAAGACCCTGTTTCCAAATGAAGTGAAATCAGTACTTGAACATTTCTCTCTCTCTTTTTGTTTGGGTGAGGGTTGCTAGGGTGTCCCAATTCAACACATAGCAAATGGTCAGAATAAAACCACCTGAATGGGGTCGTGTCTTTAGTCAAACTCCTAAACTACAAGCAGTAGGTGGCCCAGCTGTGATTAAGGTGAAACACCTTGTAGGCAGAAAACAGCAACTGTATCTGGCTGGCACCTGGAGGCAGTTACTGAGACAGTTTCGAGAATAAGAAATACACTTTATGATGTCATCAGCCATTTGAGGGAAGGAAATAAAGACACCAGAAAAATAAGCAGAGCATGGAGACAGCTGCATCCACAGCTCTGTGGCAGCACTGCCTGCAAGCCTAAGCAGCAAACTTCACCCAAAAAAGAGCCCACGAGGGCTTCAACGAACAAGATCTCTCTATTATACAGACATCTAAACTGATTCTCATGAAAACTGCATAGACTGAAAGGGGAAATACGCTAGTTAAAAAGTATGATAAATATATATATCTTGTAAGTATATTTAAATGTAAATTTTCAAATTATGAGCATAAATACACACACCTGTCAGATGATCAGTCCTGTAACAATAATGTGTAGGAGTTAACTCTTACCTAGCTTTTGGATGTTTGGGTTAATATCTATTTTTATAATACAAATAATTTTTGTATGAAAGTCACATTTCAAAACACACTATAAACTATCTTTAGCAATCTTGTAGCCACTAACACTTATCTCATACCAGAATCTTGGTATATCTGCTTCCAATGCATACTTTAAGCCAGCATTGTGGATATAGTCGCAGCTCCCTTTAGAGAAGAGGTGTTTACAAAACAATCACGCAAGGTGAAGAAAATTTTCTCATGCTAGTCTCTAAACAGCATGGCTTTGTGAACAGAACACAGCTGCACCAGATTTACAAAGCAGAGAGCATAGACGTTTCCACTGCACTTGAATTCATCTCTCAACAAGAAAACCTACCGGTTTCTGGAAGAAAATAGTGGTCTATCATGAGGAACATTACACACTATTCCATTTTCCCTATTCCAAAATGTGTTACGTGCCCACAAAATGATTGGGCTGTGGGTGTGTTTGCAGAATAAAAAGTAAATGGCAACTAAAAAGATTTGGAGGTAGACTAAAAGACACCCTGACTCATAATTTGAAGGATTAACTAGCAATCTCACAAACTGAAACATGGGCTGATGCCAGAGAGGAATTTTGTTTACACTTCAGTCACAATGGATGCCAAGCGGATGTCATTTTAAGCGGTATTCTTCTCTAAATTTGTTCACGAAATTTTTAGTGGAAAAGTAAACTAGTCTTACCTTGTGATAGAAGAAAAATGTCTCCATCTTGGGCAGGGAGAAGTCAGTGAATTTTAAACATCAACAGGACTGTTGGCTCCCAAGTAAATCAAACAATGGAAAAGACTAAATGAATCCTCTCCCTTAGTTATCAAGACTAAGAACGTGAATTTAGATAAAGCTGCCAATCAAATAACCAATGCTATCAACTGGTTTATTTATTTTTCTAAATATGGTTCAATTTTGGACTTGGTGAAGCCACTGACATAAAATCAGTGACTCTAAATATTGACATTTCAAAACAGTATTGAAGACAGGTATTCTACAGGCTTCTCTCGGTACCTTAGAATGGCCAGTGCTTAATTTCTTATGGATCACTGTTAGAGAGACCTAAGGGATGTCTCAAACCAGTTTAGACACAGGCTACTTAATCTGAAAATTAGAGATAACCTAGCCCACTTAATATATAGTGATACTAACATCTCAAAGCTAACGTTATTGGACTTAACATCCACTCAATAGCAGAAGTTTGACCCTAGTACTGTAAACCTACCCAACTACTGTTCCTGATGAGGTAACATACCCTACAGAAAAACCTACTACTGCCACTGTCTTAGGGTTACTATCACTGTGATGAAATACTTTGACCAAAGTGACCTGGGGAGGGAAGGGTTTATTTGGCTAATGTTTCACCATCATTGTTCATCATGAAAGGAAATCAGGACAGTTACTCAAACAAGTTTCACCAACACTGTTCATTATCAAAAGAATTCAGGATAGTTACTCAAACAGGACAGGAACCAACAGTCAGAAGCTGATGAAAAGGTCATGGAATTACACTGCTTACTGGATTGCTGCTTCTGGCTTGTTCAGCCTGATTTCTTACAGAAGACAGAAACACAAGCCCAGGAATGGCACTATCCAAAATTGGCTGAGGCCTGGCCATCAATCACTAATTAAGAAAATTAGGCTTGTCTGCTTAAAACCTGATCTTCTGGAGGCCTTTTCTCTGTTAAGATTCCTTCCCCTCAGATGACTAAGGCTTGTGTCAATATTACATAAAACTAGCCAGCACAGGTACACTCCTAGACCAATATATTCCCAACTGCATTCTAAGGAACTATCTTTATATCTACACATATGTGTAGTTCTCAACCTTCATCAAAGATGCTTCTTTTTGTAGTATGAAGACATCATCAAAGAAGTCCACAACTGGTCAAAATTCAGAACAGCTGAGTGTGAGGCACCCATCCCCAGTTTATACATCTACAGCACAACCCCTACGCTAAGGATCAGGAAGCACGATGAAAGAGGGAATAGAAAATTTCTAGGAGCCAGAGGACCATGATATCTACTTCAAGACAGTGTCCACTACATGTGACAGGGAATTGCACCTATGAAATGTTAAGAATATGGTCATCTAAACAAACCCTGCACAATGACACCACTTGAAATCCCAACAAGGTCATCCCTTGGATGAAGAGCTACTGGAAATTGAGGGCTTCTATAAGAGGGCAGATCAATCTTTCTGTCTTCTGTAGTGATGAGCTCCCTCGCTGTCTCCTTGTATGGCTGGGATCTCGGTACACTCACTAGAGGTAATGAGGGTATGAAAAGAATGCAGACACACAAAGTCACATACAGAGAAGCTGAGATCATGGGGTCTGGAGGAGAGTGCCTCAGAAGCTGCGTATGTTTATTATTTACAGTTGAACAGAGAAACAAGATTATTCCACACAGATAAACAAGAAAGCAGGGTTATTATATGCACCTGAACAAGTAATCAGGTTTAGCCAGTCTTGATAGGAGCAGTCTCTATAGAAGAGCATTCCTCAAGCCAAAACCATCACTCATGGGGGAGGAAATACAATGGACATTTTATGCACGCACTATCAACATCTTCATACATACCAGAGAAAGGGCTTTGCCATCCCTCGTAGCCTTGCCTAGAAAAGGCTATGTATACCACATTCATGGGTCTGGGGCATTGAGGTCCTTGCCATGGTAATGCCCATGTAAATTGTACACATTCTCTCAGTACTTGATGCAGTCCACACTCTATGCACTCCATGATAGGTTATCCAATCCCAAGTGGTCATCCCTAGGTGTGTGTGTGTGTGTGTGTGTGTGTGTGTGTGTGTGTGTGTGTGTGTGTGTGTGTATAAATTAATAGACTCAGCAGTGTATGTTTGCATGTGTGTGTGTGTGTGTGTGTATAAATTAATAGACTCAGCAGTGTATGTTTGCATGTGTGTGTGTGACGACAATAATTTTACAAAGCAGTCATGAAGTTGAGAGGGAATAGGGGAGACTTGAGAGAAGTTGGAAGGGGGGAAGAAAGGGGTGGAAATGATATAAATACAGTACTTGTGAAATTCTCAAAAAAATAAATATTAAAAATAAATTTAAAATACAAAACTTGTTTATGAATTATGATGTATTAAAGGAATATAATTAAAATACTGCCTTATGAAGGTCACATTGAATAATCAGTAAGAAAACCTGTTTTGCCCAAACACTTAAAATTTATGATGTTCATTATACATTAAGTTTTTTAATCTCTCAGAAAAGAAGGCTTTACTAATTCTTTGATGCTACTGTATGATCAAATATCAAAGACTACAAATGCAGTATTTCTTCTTGGCAGTCTTGATTCCACAGTACCCTAAGTCTGTCTAGTACAAGATGCCACAGACAAAGATTTTCTATATTCTACTCTTAGTAGTTACTTCAAAGATTTTTAGTAAGGTGGCAGGGAACCAAATGAAGGGTTCCTATTTTCAGAGAAAAGCATCAAATATTGAGCCAAGAAATTAGTTCTTTAAAACTGAGTGTTTTTCTGCTTATAAAATTGTGAGCATTATGCATTCAAACAAGTCATTTTCAAATAATCACCTCCTCACTGTACCAACATGATTCTTCTGTTCACTGTATTTTTTTTAATTTCTAGAATCAAAATCACTTTTAAAATCTAGGCAACATTAGACTCTTCACATTTTCATCAACCCAAATCATTTTTTATATTCAACAATTTTACCAAGAGTGACTTTTGTCTATTTCCAGAAATCTAATTCACCTGCAAAAGTCCACAGTTTGTCACCATTGTCATTGATCAAGAGAATGTGCTGCAGGCTCTGGATACATTAACCTAAGCGAACTGCAGAAATATATTGCTCAATATCAGCATCTTGAGAAAAGGTGATTACCCACTGACAACAATGAAGAGATGCTCACAACAGGATATGTAAGCTCTAAATGTGTTTATTAAATATTGATCACAGCAGTCACTCAAAAATCATGTTTTTGCAAATAACTTATAGGAAAAATGCTCACTGTATAATGGAAGAAAAAAAAGAAATACAGAGTAATTATCTTTCAAAAATGTATTATTTACTGAACCCTACATGCTCAATACCATTCAGATGTTAGGAACCCAGAAGAGAACAAACTTTGTAACATACCAACCTTGGTTAAAATAAAAAAAAGATGTTGATAAAATAGTTTGCATTTGACACAGCATCCTGAGCTCCTCAGGTCTTTGTTATAATACTGTTAATACAAGGAAAGCAGTAACACAGTCTCTACAGACAAGAAAATTGAAGAACATATTAAGTGAGCTAAGCAACACCTGATCTTTTCTCTCTTGCCTAATTCTATGTCTCACTCTTTCCTACCTACAATGTGTTCTCTAAGGTCAACTAAATTAGTCCAACAGCTTTTTCTACCAGACAAAAAATAGAAACCCTCTAGGAAGTAGAAAATCCAAACTCATTTCTAGACATTAAATCAGTGTTGAAACCTCTCAGCCTTTCCTCAGTAAATAACATGGAAATGAACCAGCACAACAAACTCTGGAACCTACTCAAAATTCTGTCTTGTCTACTTAATTCCTTTAATTCTCTTATGGTCTTTTAGGCCACTCAACAACTTCCTCAAATTCCTAATAATCCAAGATCATTTGAGGACTGCTACTGGTATTCTAAGTTACTAGAAAAGATCAGATTTCCCCTAATTTTAGAAAAATCCCTAATTCTTAGCATGATAACCTGCTGAAAACAGAGAAAAGCTGGGACCAAAGATAGAAATCAAACAGCATTTTGTCTAATTGAAGATGATATTAGCAGAGAAACCCCAAAGTCTCTGTGTCTGCACATAATAGAAATGGGGATTCTACTCATGGAAATGCCAGTGGGTGTGATGGCCTTTAACCTGACCATCTACAAATCACAGTTACTTCCAGGTCAGCTTCTTTATTGTTGCTGTTTGATGCCCTACCTTCCTCTAACTCTTAAATCTTTCCCATTAAGAGGTCACATAAAAATACACCACACAGAATGAACAGTTGTCTCAATCTCCTCAAGAAACTCTGCACACCACCTCCACTCACATTCCATCAAGCAGAACCCGAATTCCTGTCTGAGGACAATGATAATGGAAACTATAACTCTGGTTAGGAAGTTACTTATCAGCTGTTTCTTTGGCAATCACACATCAGATGTATGTGTTATAAGGAGCGTGGGCCCTTTGTTCCCATCCAGCTAGCTTACACCCAAAATAATCATATAGAAACTATATTTATTAAAACATTGCTTGGCCCATTATCTCTAGCCTCCTATTGGCTAACTTGCACATCTTGATTTAACCCATATTTATTAATTTGTGTTCACCATAAGGTCGTGGCTTACCAGGAAAGATTTAGCATGTCTGCCCTGGTGTCTCTATGGTGGCTCTCTCTCTGCTTTCTTCCTCCCAGAATTCAGTTCTGTCTCCCCGCCTACCTAAGTTCTGACCTATCACCAGGGCCAAAGCAGTTTCTTTATTAACCAATGAAAGCAACACAAATACAGAAGGACCTCCTACACCATTTCCCCTTTTGTTTAAACAAAAAGGAAGGCTTTAACTTTAACATAGTAAGATTACATATAACAAAACAGTTATCAAGCAAGAACCATAGTCATCTATTGTATCTGTTATCATAACGAAGGAAAACTATAACTATAAATTTTTTAACACCATCAAAGACTCCAGAAGGAGCTTAGCAGCCCATATAATGAAACGTCTCTCTGTATTTAGCTCTTTTATAGTTAAAAAATTTAAAAAAATATATAATAATATATAGAATCCAGATTTTTTGTGAATTTTTTTAATGCAGCTTATTTTTTTATTTTTTTAATTTATGACTATATTTTGTCTTTTTAAAGACTTTATCTTTTTTTAAGTATTAATTTTATTATATGACTTTTTATATTTTTTTTCTCTCAAGCCTATGTATATTTATCCAACATTGTGACCCATTTTTAGGTCTTTTATGTCTGAATCTGTCCTAATTGTATTGTCTATAATTCTCTATTGTCTTGAAGAGCTTTTAAAATGGTAAGCAGCTTGGTTGCAGCTGCTCTGAATGTTAACTTTGCCTCTCTCCAATTTTAAAATGGTGGACGTACCATTTCTGTTAGCTCTGGGGCCACCAGATAGGAGCCATGCTCAGCACTTTAATTCTGAGAATGAGCGTGCAACACATAAACCCTTTTTATCTGAGTTACAGCCAAATCTGCCTTGCAGAGAAGTGCACAGCCTGGAAACATCTCTGTGTATGGCGGCAGGAATCCGTCATGCTCTCCTGCCTGCCCAAGCCTAGTAGACCTGATCCCACCATCTGTTCAGGCAGGAAGAGCCACGGCATGGTCTCAGCTACTTTCCACCTGACCCTAAGTGGGCACACCAACACCCAGGCCCACAAATGCTCCATAGCCACAGTTTGCACCAGCAGCAGGGCCCAGGAAACCTTGTTTTAAAATGGTGCAGCTCTTTTTCTGCTGCTATTGCTGAGTCAGGAAAATATCTCTGTGGCAGGCCACCAGCAAACAGCAAAAAGCTGTGTTAAACTCTGTTTTCCGTGTGTCTAGAATTCCTTTTAAAGCCCTCTCAGGTTTTACATGGAGTTAGTAGTCCACATTGAAGCACCAATTGTTACAGGGAGCGCGGGCCCTTTGTTCCCGCCCAGCAAGCTTACACCCGAAATAATCATATAGAAACTGTATTTATTAAAACATTACTTGGCCCATTTTCTCTAGCCTCCTATTGGCTAATTCTAACATTTTGATTTAACCCATTTTTTTTTTAAATTTGTGTTCACCACGAGGTCATGGCTTACCAGGAAAGATTTAGCATGTCTGACCTGGTGTCTCTATGGCGGCTCTCTTTCTCTGCTTTCTTCATCCCAGAATTCAGTTCTGTCTCCCCGCCTACCTAAGTTCTGCCCTATCACCAGGCCCAAAACAGTTTCTTTATTAACCAATAAAAACAACACAAATACAAAAGGACCTCCTACACCAGGTAGGTTATCCACACACTCTAACAAGATGGTATATGAAGCTGTAATGGAAAGATGTACAATCTCATATAGAAAAAAAAAACAAGAGCAGGAATCTAACTTGTAAAGTTAAGAATCATGAGTTAAATGAAATACACCTGCACAATAGGGCAGAAGGCTAACAACTAAAGAATATGAGGAAAAAAGTCATCTCACCCAAGAAGCTTCTTTTTGATGCCACAGACTAAGAAAGAGATCTACATTTGGCCAAAGTACAGAGGACAAGTGACCATGGATGTCCAGCCTAAATAAGATATCTATAACGCAATCTCTGTACCTAAGGCTCAGGCAGAGAAGAAAAAGAGTGTACAAACAGCCTGAGGACCAGGATGGCTCCTACGTGATTATTTCTTTGAAAAGATGTCAGAGGCCATGAGAGTTACAGCAGGTGGCAACTAGTGTTTGGGTAGCAATCCACCAGAGGAGTGATTCCCTGATGAAAGCTAATCCTGTCCAGGCAAGGTCTGCAGGACCATCGAATCTGGAAACTCTTAAATTTGCTAAAGCAGCATGGGTTCTCCCCAATATCTGCATTGTAGTGTGTAATCTTATGTGATGTGTATATGTAATCTCATTATTACATCTCAATCTTATGGGTACATATATCTGTGAGTGGTAAGGAAGATGACTTTTCATTTATCTGCTTAATTCTGATATGTACAAAATATACTAGGACATGCTTTATAACTAGATCTATTAGTTCCATAAAGGCTGCAGATGCTTAAAAGCCTGCTTTGTACCTTTTACTCAGGCTAACTGAATGCAATTAGCTCATTTTTACCTAAAAGCAAGTTCAAACTAAACTAAAGGCTTTTTGTAAATAGATCATAAGTTTAAAATTTTACAGCTATGCACAAGGTCAGAGTCACAGATGTCTGACCAAGGTTGCTACACAAAACATCCTAAGAAAGTATTCCAGTTCTTCACTTGCCAAGTCTGCTAACAATAGACCTATGTCTCAGTTTGTCACTGGGCACTGTGCCCTCTCATCTGGTCACAGTCTTACTCCTGTAACCTTGGATCATTGTGTTGCCATAGTAAAAGGCTCAGCTCATTATTTCTTACCCTAAGAATGTGCATTTGACCAATGAGAGGTAACTCTTGTAATTTTTTATCACTTTAAGGCTCTGTAAGAAAGAGAGTTTTGAGGCTAGAGGAGAAGAAGTGAGGAGGAATTAGAATTAGAACAGGAGAACTAGAATAGGAGCAGGAGAATAGCAAGACTTGTTCAGAGAATCATAATGTGAGAGAACTCATTTGCCCTCAGATACAGAAAGTTCCTTTGGTTTCCTATAGCATCCAATCTGAACCCTGAAAAGGATATTGGGCTGGACTCTGCCCTTGAGAGAAAGGATAGAATACTGTTCCCATGAACACTCAACAACATAGCTCCAAGTATTAGACCTGCAAAGGCTATACATGTCAATATGCAACACAGATAGAGAAAAAGCTCCAACCATAGGTGAACAGTCTTGGCCAGTCCTTGGCTATTTGTCTGTTTTATTTTATTTCTTAGAGGTAAAACCTAATTCCTAAGTGGTCAGACCTAAACATATGCAAATAAAACAACATTAATTGAATGTAATAGGCTGTGTGTCACATACAAAAAATGAATATAGAAGTGGTCATAAAATTAAGAGAAAGAGGTTAAAGAAATACAAAATGTGTTAGAGAGGGGAGGGTGGAAATGATGTAAATATGATGTATTCAAGTATTAAATCCTCAAATTTAAGAACAATGGAAAAATAAAAATGTGAGGAAAAGACTTGGTGTTGAGGGGTTTTTTAAAGAGGGAGTTCCTGAAAGAACCACAGTTTTACTCAATAAAAAGCAAATAAAATAATCCCACGTAAAATGAAATGCTGTCTTAAAACTGCATATTATGATTTGGTTCCACATCTCCCACATTTTTGAAGATTATTTCAGTTTCATGAGCATGAATATGTCTCAAATACTGGGCCATGTACTCAGGAGTACGAAAAATAATTATTCATACTAATATAGGATATGAACTTTGCCTTTTTAGACCTAGATTCCTGGGCCATTAATGCTGTGGGACAATGGTCTGTACCTTGTTACTTGTATTTTAAATAAATGTTGATTGGTCAGTAGCCAGGCAGGAAGTATAAGTGTGGTGACCAGAAAGGAAGTAGAGGGAGGGCAATGAGAGTTCTGGGAAGAGGGAAGACTCAGTTTGTAGTCATCACCCAGACACAGAGGAAGCCAGACACAGAGCAAGCAAAATCTGACTGCCTTGCCAAAAAAAAAGGTACTAAGCCACATGGCTAACACAGACAAGAATTATGGGCTAATATAAGTTATAATAGTTAATAAGAAGCCTGAGCTAATAGACCAATCAGTTTATGATTACTATAGACCTCTGTGTATTTCTTTGGGACTTAACAACTGCAAGGATGGAGCAGGAAAAAAAAAAAACAAAAAAAAAAAAACCTCAGTCAATAAATGGTGCCCAATGTTGGGCTACCAAATCCACTTAAAAGCCTGAGATCTTGGAAAGTTATTCTAGATAGAAAAGAATAGAGTTAAGCATGGCTTCCTGATAGCAGCACTTTCTTGGGCTCTGCTTGCTAGAGGCAAGCGCTCTCATTTAAGAGAGGCTTCCTGATACAGACAAAGGTTATTCAACAAACTAAAGGAGTTTAAAAGCCATATCGAGAATGTTTTCATAGAGTTATTATAATGTAATAAGAATAGTGACCTTCAGAACTTTTAGAGATGGCGATAAAATTAGTGTAAATAAAAGAGCCAAATGAGCCTGAGAAAGCTAAAAAAAAAAAAAAAAAAAAAAAAAAAAAGAGAGGCTTCCTGACTCAGTTTTAGCTGCAAAACCTTGCAGCTCTTTTAAAAGGTCCTGCCACAAAACACTTAAATGGTGTTGATAAAAAGCTGACCGCATGTTTTATGGTGGTGGCAGGGACCTTAAAATGCCATAGAGTTGTGACAATAAACATGGCTCTGGCCAGTACCTCTGCCATGAGGCTAAAATCTCAAAAAGCTAAGGAATGGGACGGATCCAGCTGTCAAAGCCACAGCTTTAATTCTAACCAT
Source organism: Ondatra zibethicus (assembly GCA_004026605.1). Lineage (NCBI taxonomy): Eukaryota > Metazoa > Chordata > Mammalia > Rodentia > Cricetidae > Ondatra > Ondatra zibethicus. Next base: position 30,372 of record PVIU01013159.1, on the reverse strand, counting down.
ATCACTTAGCAAATTAAAGACTCATGTAGTCAAAAAAAGAGAAAGATATACAGTAAAGATAGATTCGGATTTAAAAAAAACTCTAAATGGTTTACAGTGTGTTAAAAATATATGTAGGCTTGGGGAAAAAGAGAAAAAGGATAAAGTCCTTAAAATAAAAAAAAGAGAGTAGTTGGATGTAGTGGCACACACCTTTAACCCAGCACTTGGGAGAAAGAGGCAGGCAGATCTCTGTGAGTTCAAGGACAGCCTGGTCTACAAAGTAAATTCCAGAACAGCCAAAGATACACAGAGAAACCCTGTCTAAAAAAGCTAAATATTAAAAATACAAATAAAAAATTGAGTTTAAAATAAAGCCATGTAAAGATAAAAAATACACAAAGAGTCTGGATACTGTAGGTTATTATGCTGTCTTTAAATTGTTTTATGGCTGAGCAAGGAACAAAAGCTTCTGAAAGATATTTGATTATAACTGCTGCTGGATTAATCCAACATATATTTTTTAAAAATGCCTGGACTTCAAAATATAAGTCAAAAGCTATATTACTTTGAAGAAGAGGTTTTGATTTTGTTTCCACAGAAAATGAGATGCTGTGGTTTCATTTTGGACTAAGAAAAAATCAGGGTTGATCAAGGAAGACCCCCTAAAGAATCTCCAATAGTAACAAATGACCCAGATGATCCAATATTTCAAAAAACCTCCGAGGAGTTTCCTCTGAGTTATGCATCCAAAAGTTCCAAGACTGTTGCCTGAGATGATCAAACCTCACAGGATACACCAGTCAGGACTTAACCATAATTCTACATTTTCTTTAGGTCCCCATAAGATCATTGTGCCCCCAATTAGCAGAAAGTAGCCTAAAAATCTATGATCACATTCCCTAAAAAAAATGGATTATGAATGTTTGCCTTTGTTTAAAATGTTGATTACAAGTTGTTATGAATAATGGTAAATAAAAAAGATAAACAAAGGAGATTCAATTCATAGTTCTTGTTTTAAAAATACGGGGCAGGGGGTGCTATGGGACAGTGGTCTGTACCCTGTCACTTGTATTTTAAATAAATTCTGATTGATCAGTAGCCAGGCAAAAAGTATAGGTGGGGCAACCAAGATGGAAGTAGAGGTGTGGCAATGAGAGTTCTGGGAAGAGGGAAGACTCAGTATACAGTTGTCACCCAGACACAGAGGAAGCCAGACACAGAGCAAGCAAGATGTGACTGCCTTGCCGAAAAAGGTACCAAGCCATATGCTAACACAGACAAAAATTATGGGCTAATATGAGTTATAAGAGTTAAGTAAGAAGCCTGAGTGTGGAAAAGACACTTAAAAGAAATCCCACACTAGCTCAGAACTGAGAAATAGATGGTTATTTATTTAGGGGTAAACTCACAAATCAGAATCCTCTGCTTGAATGGAGAACAGAAACCAAATCCAGCAACCAGAGTGACTGGAAAAGAGGCTGGACACAGGCTCTTCATCAGCATATATAGTATAAGAGGCCATGCCCCAGTGGGCGTGAAACTACTGGCTTTAAGACTTCCTACAGCACCTGAACTAATAGGCCAATCAGTTTATGATTAATGTAGACCTCTGTGTATTTCTTTGGGACTTAATGACTGCAAGAACTGGGCAGGAATAAAACCTCAGTCAACACATTAATATTATATATTTACATGGTAATGGATTATGTCCATTTTTGTATGTGAGTGAGCTAAAGTTCTCAAAAGTTCAGAAACTCCCTGAGAGTCATCCAAGTAACACAATAGAAACAAGTCTCACACTGTGGAAGGAAATTATCAGAAGTTCTGGATAGCCTATTGAAACCCTTCTCTATTTTTATTTGATCGCATGTTTATAATATTATCAGATCCAACATATTTTCAGAAAATGCTAATTGTTACAATTAGGTATTTAGTTCTTTTTATCCCACAATAAGAAAAAGAAAACAATTTGTGAGAACTAAGGATGGAAACAATCAAGGCCAAAAAGTCAGTAGGATCAATAAAGTCAGGCAAATTTTTCTTATCTTGATTAGAATTGACTTAAGTCTAAGTAATAAACATTTTCTACTACTTGGTGCTTGATCAACACACATTAAGCGAATGAAAGTGATATTTTAAAGATATGTATTTAAGACAGCTTAAAGACTAAAACTAGGCAAGAATAAAGACATGACAATATAAATGAAAAAAATCTGCATATTACTTTACAAGCTGAAAATTGCCACATTTAATTGCTGTTCTGTCAGAAGTACTAATGTCCTTGACTGTGTTGTGTAAGCAAAATTACAAAGAAAACCTATTTTTACAAAGCCCTCAAATAAAAATTAATGTTCATATACAGCTGTGCATTTGAAACCAAACAAGGTAGAAGTCAATTATTAACATGGTCAAAAAATTGCAGTAAATGACCTTATACTGAAATATTTTTTTCATATGAGCCTTTTCCTCTCAATTAAACCTCTTGGACATGAATGATGATGAACATAATTGGGTAACTCACCAACCAAGTTCTCATATACGAAGAGTCTACCATTCTAGTGACACAATATCTGCTCTTTGATTTTTTTTCCAGTTAAACAAGGAAACTTTAAATCATTTGGTAAATAGTTTTTGTGTTGTGTTTTTGTTTGTTTGATTAATGTATATGTGTGGTAGACAGCCATCAACCCTGCCCCCAATGCATCATTCCCTGCGAGCTCCATGGAGAGTAATTCTTGTAGACATAAGAGTTGAAGGAAGAGATGGAAAGGGGCCAATGCAAGAACTCCTCCAACATCCTGAAAAGCAACATGGTACCACCAGAACCCAGTGGACACACAACAGGAAGACTTGATCAACCTAACCCAGAAGATATAGAAGAAAACAACTTTAAATGTTACTTAATGAAAATGATGGAGATATTTACAGAGGAAGTGAGAAACTCACTTCATATAACGCTTTTGAGGATCATCTAGTTTGTTGCAGGTGTCAGCCATTTGTACCTTCTTACTGCTAAGCAACATTCCATGACATGGGTGCACCACTTTCTTAGTTAGGATTCCTACTGCCTTGAAGAAATATCATGACCATGGAAGCTCTTATAAAGGAAAACATTTAATTGGGGCGGACTTATGGTTTAGAGGTTTAGTCCATTATTGCCAAGGGAGAAAGCATAACAGCATGCAAGCAGATATGACTGTGCAGAGATAGCTGAGGGTTCTACATCTGAATGGCAGGCAGCAAGAAGAGAGACACTGGGCCTAGCTCAAGCATTTGAAACCTCAAAGCCCACCCTGTGACATATTTCCTTCAACAAGTCCATACCTACTCAAACAAGGTCACACCTTGCAATAGTGCCACACCTTATGAGTCTATGGGGGGGCATTTTCATTCAAACCACCACAACTACTATTCTTTAGGAACTCACTGCACAATGAACACTTGGGTTGTTTCCATATTTGAACTACTATGAACAAAGATGTTATAAATATCCATATACATGTCCTTTGTGGATATATATAACTTTTTCATCTTAAGTAAATATCAAGGAGTCAAAGTTTCCAGGTCATATGGAAAAATGTATGCTTAACTTCACAAGAAGTGTCACAAAGAAAGAAAGGAAGAAAGGAAGGAAGGAAGGAAGGAAGGAAGGAAGGAAGGAAGGAAGGAAGGAAGGGAGGGAGGGAGGGAGGGAGAAAGGAAGAAAGGAAGAAAAAAGAAAAGAAAAAAAAAGGAGAAAACTTTTCCAAAGCAGCTCTCTGAGAATCATGGTTGATGAAATGAAATTTGTTTTTAATGACGAGAAATTTCCCATATAAACAAAGACATTGAGGCCTCAAAGCTTCACAAAATATGATAGCCCCAAATACATTGATACCTCATGGTAGCCTCAAAAAAGGAGAAATATTTCAGTAGGGATAGAAGGTAAGGTGGTAAAGGAGTGAGCAGAGCTAGTGCAGGACAAACACTGGATAATCAGGACCTCCCTCAAATCCTCCTTCCTGCACTCTCTCACATGCTATGCATGCTCAGGATTTATAGATCGAAATAACCACTTGGATAATTTCTTTTCATCTTTCAGTGTTTTCTTCATCATGTAAATTAAATAGAAAACACCATATTCCTGACAATGATGGAAAATGTCTAGCCCCATGCCCACGCTAACCTTTATAGGTCAATAATAATTCATCTTTATAGAGAAAAGGAAAGCCATTAACTTAGAATGAGTCCTCAAAGCGTTCCACCCTCAAAGAATAGGCCAACAGGATGCAGGAACCCAGACTGACTCATCCTTTGATTACCAAGGAAATATCAATGTCAAAATCATTGCCTATTCTTACATACCCACACTGCCTCTGTAAATATGGTTTAAAAATAGAAGAAATCTCAAAATAATTTCCCTTCTTATAAAAGCATTCCCCAGGGTTCTGTCCTCTCTTTATTGTAGGCTTTGTCTCCAAAATGTCACAATGTCCTCTGGTGGCAAGGAAACTAATAGTCTCCAAGCTGTTTCATGAGCCGAACTTATACTGACATATGCTGGCTTCTTGTTTCATGCCTAATGACAGTGTTAGTTCAATCAGAACATGTCTCAGAACCTGGTAGGACATCATATTTTCTCCCTTCTTCTATTTTATAGAATCAGTACCACATGCTAAGAGCCTGACATTTCCTCCAGCAGTGTCTGTGTTTTATCTTGTCAGGGGAAGAGGCCTGGCATTCTTGGAACCCTGACATTTAACAAATAGCCACTCCTCCTACAGGAATGTCTGTGCGGATGTAACTGAATCTAAGATAATGACTTTTGGAGCTTTTTATTTAAAACCAGGTTCCTTAACAAAGACAGCGAGGAATGGACCATCCCAGTCTCTCTCATTCCAACATTCCCTATCCCCATTTAAAGGAATCCTTATGCAATAACCAGTTTTTCTTCCAATTATTATGAAATATCTCATCAAATCATTTATTGGTGTAACTCATGGATTTCCTATACATCCTTAAATAGAGGCATGGCTCTAACCAACTTGATCAACAAAAACATAATGTTCAACATCTGAGGGAATGCAGTTATCACCCAAGGATTTGGGGTTCCAAGGTAAGATCCTTCATGCTGTGTTAGAAGGGGGTTCCTAGCCCACTGGCAGGATTCTGTACTTATGAGAATTCCAAAACTGATGGCTCCACTCTAGGCCTAGTGAACAGCAGTAAGGGTTTTTAACAAGATCTCCAGATAACATTTACATCATCTACATCAGAACAGAGACCTGAGGCTGGAAACTGAGCTCAGCTGCAATGCTTGCAAACATTACCACAGGCTGAAGGTTAACTTCTCTAAGACATGTCCTCTTTACCTATCCATTGGGGATAGTTATTCCCATATGAAAAGTATTGTGGAAAGTCAATGAGGTGTCAGAAGTACCTGTGCTGATTACACACCATCAAACATGAAACTATTAATCAGTGATGATACGTTGTGGCCCATTCTTTGAGGATGATATGCTGAGATTCAGTGCTGCTTCATGTATGATATACTAGGGTTCCATGCTTTGGTGAGGATATACAGCAGTTCATGTTGCTTTGGGTTGATGTTTAATGGCATAGCACATAGTGTCATGACAATTTACAGGGTGGGATCCATTTCTAATACAATCTACAAGCAAAATGTGTGATTTTTTTCCTACCCTAAAGAAAGTCTAGCATGAGCAAGAGGACAATGAGAAGAGAAAGATCAAGGCAATAAGAAGACAGAAGGAGATTATAAAGGTCTGGAGGGAAGATAGAATGAGAACAAAAAAAGATAAAGGATTATAGTGGTATATTATTTGTGTTTTAATAAATAAAGCTTACCTGAAGATCAGAGGGCAAAGCAGCCACACAGTCATACAGTCTGGGAGTAGTGGCACACACCTTTAATCCCCGGACTCGGGAGACAGATGCAGATGGACCTCTGTGACTTCAAAGCCACCCTGGGATGTAAGTTGAACCTGTCTAAAAAAGAAACAGAGTTCACACAAAGGTAATCTCAGCACTTGGGATAACATGCCTTTAATCCCAGCACTAGGGAGGTAAAGACAGGAGCGATGTGACTGAGCAGAGAGAGGAATATAAAGGGGAAGAAACAGTAACTCAGTGGAGTGTAGAATCTGAGGTTGGTGGAAAGCATTGCCAGATCTCCCCTTTGTTTGTCTGAGTCTTGGTAGAGGTAAAATCTCGCTAGTGACTTGGCTGCTTTGCTTTTCTGATCCTCAGCTTGAACCGCAATATCTGTCTCTGTGTTTTTTATTCATGCTACAAGGGATGAAGAAACAGATCTGGTTTTGATATACATATTAGTACATGCCTATAACCTCAGCAGTTAGACAAGGAGAAAAAAAATCCAGCTTGAGCTACATAGTGAGATCCTTTCTCAATAATCCAACAAAAGGAAACCGGGAGAGCAACAGCAAGGAGGGGATGAACGGGAGAAGGGAAGAGGACAGGAGAGGAGAGTGAAGATATAAGATTTTGTCCTGTAAGTCTTCAGAAATGGACTCTCTCACAGTGTCTGATTGAGTCAGTAAACTGCATTTTTCTAAATGTTTAAAGGATTTGATGACACCAAACACTTTCTGGAGACAACTTGTATTCTACAGGTGATTTTCATATGGGTAGAGCATATTTATAGCAAGGCTGTTGTAGTGGTTTGGATGAGAAATGCCCCCCAAAGTATTGGGTATTTGAACACTTGGACCCCAGTTGGTGGTCCTGTTTGGAGATATTTAGGAAGGGAGCCCTAGCTGGAGGAAGTACATACCTAGGGACATGCTTCTGAGATGAGAAAGTCTCACCTCTTTATCCTTCACTCTCTGCTTCATACTAATAGCTCAAAATATGAGTTCTCAGCTTCTGGTCCCTGACACCATGACTGCCACCTCATTCTATGCTGTGCCCTGCCATTATAGACTCTAACCCTCTGGGACTGTAAGACAAAATAAACTCTGCCTTATAAATTTGCTTGGTTCTGGTGTTTTAGCACAGCAATAGTATTTTGGGAGGAATACAAGGGTAATTGTTAGAAAATTCTAGCAGTATATAGGCAAAAGTTTTAATCCTAAACCATCAACCACTTTTCTCCATAGCTGCGTGAATGCTGGACAGGATGTCATCTTTTAAGCCTTAGCTCTCATTCTGCAAAATGAACAGACCTGGTCAACACCCTGTCTTCAGTCTTCCCCAGCTGTAGTTTTGTGTGTATTAAAGAGGTCGGAGAGAAAAATAGGATCTTGGAATTGACCAGTATTCAGGAGGCTCCAGTATTATCAAAACAGATGGCCATGAATACTGTCAGCTGAGAGCCATTTCTAGCGCATATTGCATGATGAGTGAGGGTTGGGGCCCCAGCTGTGCAGGCAGCTGTCCGCCATGAGGCTCTGCACCTAGCTAAATGGAAAATCATTTCTGGGATTGATGAGCCATACTCAAGCAGCAGCCAGAACTCTGAAGCTCCATATTAATCACGTCACCTCTCACGCGCTCCTTTTCCTTGACTTAAACAAACAAATACGAAGGGATCTGAACTTCACTGACACTTTTCACCTGCAATCTTCACGGTAAACACATTACCATTTAATAAAAATACTCTCTCTGTGTGAGATATGCAATTTCCAATTGAAATGCATAGTGTCAGAAATGAGAACTTGTAGTGAAAACCATTAATCCAAATCTTGGAAATGACCAAACTCAGTAAAAGAGATACGCTAGAAAATAGATGTGAATGCCACAGAATCTCAACACTGAGGGGCTAGGTGGGTGATCAGTTCCCATCACTTTAAAGACTGGGATGGTGGTCAAGGTCATGTCATTTGTTCATGGAAACACTGACATTCAAATCCAGGCCATGTCATTCGTTCCAGTTCCAGTATTTTCCGAATTAAAATGCACATAAACTCCCCTTTGAAATCCAGCTCTGCTCCTTACAGAATGTATGACGTTAGCAAAGGTACTGTACCCCTCTAAGACTCAGGTTTCCTCACATGCAAACAGGGGTAACACAGAAATTTTGACAAGAAGAATTAGCATACTTCTAGCCTCTTCTTGCAAATAAAGACCTTCAGCAAATGAGAGATGAGGAAGGGAGCTAGACAGCAGAGGTGCTTTCCTGCTGCATAATCAATCACTCTTGATCTTAGCAATTCCCCTCCCAGTAGTTTCCTGCTAGCATATTTTCTTTTTTTATTTATTTATTTTCTTTTATTTTCTCATTCAAAAATTGACACTTCCCCCCTTCTCCCACTCCCCTCCCGCTCCCCCACTAACCCTCCTCCCTCCCCCTACATCCTTAAGAGAGGGCAGGATACCCTGCCCTGTGGGAAGTCCAAGGCCCTCCCCGCTCCATCCCGGTCTAGGAAGGTGTGCATCCAAGTAAACTAGGGTCCCAAAAAGCCGATACATGCAGAATAGACAGGTCCCAGTGCCATTATCGATGGCTTCTCAGTCCATCCCCATTGGAAGCCACATTTAGAGAGTCCTGTTTGATCACATGCTCGTTCAGTCCCGGTCCAGCTGGATTTGGTGAGCTCCCATTAGATCAGGCACACTGTCTCAGTGGGTGGACCAGCCCCTCAGGCTCCTGACTTCCTTGCTCATCTTCTCCCTCCTTCTGCTCTTCAACTGGACCTTGGGAGCTCAGTCCATTGCTCTGATGTGAATGTGGGTTTTTGTCTCTATCTCCATCCATCGGACGAAATTTCTATGGTGATAATCAAGATATTCATCAGTGTGACTATGGGACAAGGCCAGTTCAGGCACCCTCTCCTCTGCTGCCCAAGGACCTAGCAGGGGACACCTGGGATCCCCTCTGGAGCCAAGTATCCTGCCAACCCTAAAATGGCTCCCTTAGTGTAGATATCTTCTTCCCTGCTCCACTATCTGCCCTTCCCCAATCTCCACCCTCCCACTCCCCAAGCTCTGCCCAGTCCTTCCCTTCTCCCTTCTCCTTCCCCTTCTCCCCTTCCCCCGACCCCACTCTCATCCCAAACCTCACCCCTGTGCTCCCAAGTTTTGCCTGGCTGTCTTGTTTGCTTCCAATTTCCAGGTGGATCTATATATGTTTTTATTTGGGTTCACCTTGCTATTTGGCTTCTCTAGGCTTGTGAACTATAGGCTTAATGTCCTTTGTTTATGGCTCGAGTCCACTAATGAGTGAGTACAGACCATATTCATCTCTTTGAGTCTGAGTTATTTCACTAAGGATAGTGTTTTCTATTTCCATCCATTTGCATGCAAAATTCAAGATGTCATTTTTTTTTACCGCTGAGTAGTTTATTCTAATGTGTATATATTCCACACTTTCTTTATCCATTCTTCCATTGAGGGGCACCTAGGTTGTTTCCAGGTTCTGGCTATTACAAATAATGCTGCTATGAACATAGTTGAACAAAATGCTTTTGTAGTATGATTGGGCATCTCTTGGGTATATTCCCAAGAGTGGTATTGCTGGATCCTGAGGTAGGTTGATTCCCAATTTCCTGAGAAACCACCACACTGATTTCCAAAGTGGTTGCACAGTTTGCATTCCCACCAGCAATGGATGAGTGTTCTCCTTACTCCACATCCTCTCCAGCATAGGCTATCCTTGGTGTTTTTTTTTTTTAATTTTAGCCATTCTGACAGGTGTAAAATGGTATCTCAAAATTGTTTTTATTTGAATTTCCCTGATCGCTAAGGAAGTTGAACATGACCTGAATCCTCTAGCATATTTTCAACCCGATTGCAATCACAGTTTGCACGTACTATTGTAGGCTGCTTTGTTCGTGTTGCTGTACTGTCCTTATGGTCTTCAGTTTCATGAACTCATTATATGTTGTTGAATGTTTTGTGCTATTGTGTTGACTGAGCACAACATTGCCTGAGTGTCAGGGTGTTTTCTGGTTTTAATTTTTTTTACTCCGACAAACTTCTGTATTTATTAAGTTTGATCTGAATTTTGAGTTTTTGATGAGCTAAGTTCTCAGATATTACCAAGTGGAGGTTATTTTTTAACATGGAATTATCTGAAATTATACTTCACTATAATATATACTTAAGCCACTATGACATACACATATTCAAGAAACTCAGAATTCTTTCCATATATTCATATATGTAATACAAAACTGCTTGGAGGCATTGACAGAATATATTTAGATCACAGATATTTTTATAAATATATTTAAAACCAGAAGATCAAAGCCTATCAGAAATTTGATAAATTGCTGATAAAGATCAGGGTGGTATAGACAAATGTGATGTGACTCAGAGAGCGGACAGTTTGTGAGTACTGGGTCTGCAGGAAAAGGTCTAGCAATAAAACATACATAAAATTCACAAGCCTTCAGGCTGGGCTAGAGAGAAAGCACGAGTCATAAAGTACTTACTTCACATGTATGAGAACCTGAGTTCAAATCCCTAGAACTTACATAAAAATCCAGGCATGCTTGCAATCCCAGTGATGGGGAGATAGAGTAAAGCAGATCTCTGGGGCTTACTGGTGAGTCCAGGCTGCTTGGTAAGCTCCAGGTCAGTGAGAGACTCTGTCAAAACAAAGAAAAATAAAAACAAAATCAAGATGGATTGCCCTGACAAGGTTTTTCTTCTAGCCTAAACTCACACTACACACACATACACACACACACACACACACACACACACACACACACAATTATTATAATGCCTCTAAATTTAAAACAAGGAAATGTCAGAATAGCAGAGATATATGTCTTATTTCGCACTGTATGTTTTTTTATTAACAAACACCTTTAAAAAATTCTATGTCATTATGATGATAGTTAAAGTAGTCACAAATCTGATTACCAGGGAAAATCAGTTTGGATTCTTTCTCCTATTGTTAGGAGTCTTAGCTGGGTTCATTATTGTGGATTCTTGGGAATTTTCCTAACACCAGGTTTTTCCCTAATGCCATAGTGACTCTATCTATTAAGATATCTCTTTCATTGCTCTCCCACTCCACCTCTCTCCCCCCTCAACCATCCTGTTCCTTCATGTGCTCATCTCCCATTCCTTCCCCTTTATCTCCCACCTCATTCCCAGTTTGTGCAGGAGCTCTCATCTGATTCCCTTGTCCAGGGTGATCCATGTGTCCCTCTTAGGATCCTCCTTATTAACTAGCTTCTCTGTAGCTGTGGATTGTAGTGTGGTTATCCTGTGCTTTATGTCTAATATCCACTTATGAGTGAGTAATAATCTATTTGTCTTTCTGAGTCTGGGTTACTTCACTCAGAATGGTTTCTTCTAGTTCCATCCATTTGCCTGCAAATTTCATGCCATCATTGTATTTTACAGCTGAGTAATACTCCATTGTGTAAATGTACCACATTTTCTTTATCCATTCTTCAACTGAGGAGCATCTAGGTTGTTTCCAGGTTCTCTCATCCAGCAATTAACAAAACAAGATGCAGAGATCCACAACCAAGCACCAGGCTGAGCTCCAGGAATACAACCAAAGAAAATGAGGGACTATATGAGCAAGGGAGGTCAAGATCATGCAGCTGGACCAAGCTGTGGAAACTAGGGAACTCTAGACTGACAGCTGTGGAGCCACTATAGGACTGAACTAGACCCTCCAAAAGTGGGAGGCAGTGATGAAGCTTGGACTATCTATGAGGCACCTGGAAGTAGGACCAGGATCTAACCCTGGTGCCTGAACTAGGTTATTGGAGTCCATTCCCTACAGTGGGATGCCATGTTCAGCCTTAATTCTGGGGAAGGGACTTGATCCTGCCCCAGCATAATGTGCCAGACTTTGATGACATGGGAGACCTTACCAGTTGGGAGGAGTGGATAGGGGGTGGGCTGGGGTCGAGGCAGGGAAGTTGAGAGGAGGGGTGGGGAGGAGAACTGTGGGTGTAATGTAAAATGAAATTAAGAAAAGAAATTTAAAATATTTTTAAATTAAAAAAATCAGAATGACATCACACACAAAAAAAAATCAATGGCATATTCCCATATACTCTCCCAGTGTCACCCCCACTAATATTAGACTTAATTATTTGGCATAACTCAGAGAGGAGTGAGAGTCATCCTCTTACTCATGAATGATGAACCATCAGTGCTCAGATCCCTTCACTCTTGCTCAAAACCATTAGAACCCATGGCACTGATGAGAGAGGGAATGACACAGAATCACCTCTTCTAATAAATACTGAATCGTCTTTCCCTCCTCTTCTCTATGACTACTTCCTCTCTAAAGCAGACAAGGTGGCCCTCCTCATACCCACCAGAGGAGGCCATGAGCAGGCCCACCTATGGAATGTTACTTTCATACAGAAAGTGAGAAGTATACCAACACACACATTATTACTACGAAATGTCAGAGGTAACATTATGTGAGTCGGTAATGCCTGCTGAAAAGAAGCTTCCAAAGTGCAGTCCTGAATTGTGTGGCTCAGAAAAAGACTGTACAACAGCTATCCAGCCCATCCCCACACAGAAAGAACATCAACCAGCACCACTGGCAAGTAACAACAAAAGGAGAAATATTTCAAAGGAGTAATGACAAAAACTCAAAAATATACAAATATATATTTATTTGAAAAGGGACTTACTCAAATCTGTTTTGCTATTCACAAAGTAGTTAAAGAAAATGAGAAATGGGTATGAATCAGGATACCAAGGCCACAATGTTAAACTTTCCGGAACTCCAGCATCACTTTTTCCAAACGAATTCATATTTAGAAAACTTAATATATCAATCAAGTTAGAGAAGTAAAGCAGAAGCTGTGCTCTGCATCCTGCTGGGACTAGGCCCAGTGAACACTTCAGAACTGAAAAGGTAAGGTAGGGTGAGGATGCTCTGTCCCTAACAGATGCTAGGGAAAGGGGAAACTGAAGGTGAGGAGTAGGTATAAGAAGAGAATACAAAGAGAGGCTCCAAAAGAAGGGGAAAAGAAAGAAAAACAGTGAGAAAGGATGAAAAGGATACCATGGTTTTATAAATGTTATTAATGCCAGCCATATCCATTTCTTAAGTATAGAAGGTGCTTTCATTTAATGTCAACAAGATTCCAGTTCAAATTTGAAAACCTAGCATCCCCTGCTATCATTCTTTATTCATTTCATCCTTTCTTCCTAGGGTGGCTTTTCTAATATCACATTCTAATTTCCCAGAGCTATTGTCAGCCACCCTCAGCAAGTTTTCCCCAAACTCTGGTATTTTTCCAGATGTTTCTCCTCTGGCATATATTTTTTCACACATGCATACATGTTGGCAGAGACTGCTTGTTCGTTCCCAGCAGCTCAGACCCAAATCAATCACACAGAAACTATATTAACTGCAATACTGTTTGACCGATAGCTTAAGCTTCTTATGAACTAACTCTTACATCTTAAATTGTAGTATGAGGCGAGTAGGCCACGTTTCCGGCACCCAGCTACCTTAACCCCCAAAATAACCACACAGAAATTGTATTACTTAAATTACTGTCTGACCCATTATATCTAGCCTCTTCTTGGCCAACTCTCACATCTTGATCTAACCCACTTTTATTAGTCTGTGTTTACCATGAGGTCGTGGCTTACCGGGAAAGATTTAGCATGTCTGACTCTGGAGACTCCATGGCGGCTCTCTCTCTGTCTTCTTTCTCCCAGCATTTAGTTTTCTTCCCCTCCCCCCACCTATCTAAGTTCTGTCCTATCAAAAGGCCAAGGCAGTTTCTTTATTCAACCAATGAAAGCAACACAAATACAGAAGGACCTCCTACACCATTTCCCCTTTTCTGTTTAAACAAAAAAGAAAGGCTTTCACTTTAACATAGTAACATTACATATAACAAAACAGTTATCAAGCAAGAACTACAGTTACCATATTCATATCTACTTTATCTTTTATTATAACTAAGGAAAATTATAACTGTAACTATTCATTCTTCAACTCCATCAAAGACTCCAGAAGGATATAATATTACCTAAGTAAACGAGAAGTAAGCAACTTCCAAAATTCTAGAAGTGACAGAGACATCTCACTGCCTATACAGTCACCCAAAGTTATTCTTTACTGGTGGGGCATCCATCTTCAGCCTACAGGCCCATAGTATCCAGCAGACTTTTCCATGAAGCAGCAAGTTTCAAAGACAGTTCAGTCACTTTCTTCTGTATCCTGCAGAATGTCTTGCAGACTCTTTTATGAATCAGGAACCTCGAAGGATCATCTCACCTTTAGGCAAGTTTAGCAGTCCTCTCTCTGCAGGTTCTTTATGTGCAGTTTATATATCAATCCAGGCAAGAGCAGTTTCTTGCCCAAATGGCTATCAAACTCCATAAGGAGCCTCTTTGATGCCCATCTTCCTCTTGAAGTAGCTTGGTGCTTCCAGGAGCAGATGTGTCTCATTGTCATGAAAAGCCCTAAGTTATTAAAACATTAAATGCCATATTCTGTAGTCTTTGAAAGATTTGAAGAATGCCTATTTAAGTGAAATATATCTCTATACATCTAGAAAATCTAACTAACATGAATACAAACTTGACTATTATAGATGACTATTAACCTGTATTTCTTAATTATACATTACATTTTTAAATGAACTACACAATCACAATACTTTAATCAAGATCAGAAATACATATATATAACAAATTTGACCTTAAATTTATATCAATAAAGCAAAGTTTATACCAGTGTAAATTATTCATATCTATATCATTAAATTAACCCATTTCTGTTATTTTATATTTTACCATAAGACTTGTGGTTTACCAGTAAAGTTCCCTGATGTCTGTCTCCTCCAGTGGCTACATGGCATCTCCCTGACTCTGCCTACTTTCTCCTCTATCTCTGCTTAGAATTCCCACCCTACTCTATTCTTCCCTGTGATAGGCCCAAGCAGCTTCTTTATTCATTAACCAAACACATTCACAGAGGAGAATCCCACATCATTCGTGTGTGTATGTGTGTGTGAGAGAGAGAGAAATATATATGTGTGTGTGATTATATATAACATGCTTTGAGATATTTATAGTAATATACTCTAAAGCCATTACCATGAGTGAGATAACTGAACATCTAACCTAACATGTCCCATGAGTAGACTTCTTGTACATGGTGGGGTTCCATATTTAAGAAATAACTGCAGTAACTGTCTGCTTCTGGCTTATTTCACTTGCTATAAGTAACTTATAGGTTCACCCACCCTGTCTGAACCATCAGACCTACTCTCTTCCTTCTATAAAGCTAAACAATCATGATACACACATCTCACATCACATTTTCTTTGTCTCTTTGTTTGGTTTTTGTCTTAGCATTGTTAATATGAACATGCTGGTACCTTTAGCAGGCTGAATCCAATTCCAGGGGATGTACCCAGTAGTCATATTGTGGGATAATATGGTAATACTACTTAGAATATCTGATGATCTTCCATATTGTTTTCCATAATGGCTGTACTAAATTACACCCCAACCACAGCAGGTAAGGTTCCTTTCCCCCACATCCTTGACAAAACTTATTTTTAAGCTCTGTTGTAATAGTCATCCTCATAAAAATAACATAATAACCTCATGTTTTGGTTTTATGATTTGATTTGCATTTCCCAATAACTACCGATATCAAGCACATTTTCATGTACGCATTAGCTATTTTACATTTTCTTCTTTAAAATGCCTCTTTAGACATGGTTTCTTTTTAATTTCATTTTTTTGGTTACTGTCTTTTCTGTACACAAATGCCTTAGTCAGATGTAGTCTCATCTGATCTTCTGTTTTGAATTGTGTAACATGAGGGCCGGGCTTGGTTTCTGTCCTCCCACCAGGTCCCACAGTCATTAGGTCCCAAAGAAAATCACACAGAGATCTCCAGAAGATTATAAACTGATTGGCCCATTAGCTCAGGCTTTGTATTAGCTCTTATAACATATATTAACTCATTATTCTTATCTATGTCAGCCACATGGCTCAGTACCTTTCTCAGCGGGGCAGGTCACATCCTGCTTCTTCGGTGGTCCCGGTGGGAGTGCCAAGAGAGCTTCCTGCTTCCCAGAATTCTCCTATTCTCCTTGCTCCGCCTCTACTTCCTGTCTTGTTATCCCACCTATACATCCTGGCTAATGGCCAATCAGCATTTATTTAAATCATGATTGACAGAATACAGACAATTCTCCCATACCAGAATTGCTGTTCTCATGAAGATGTTCATGTATGTGTGTATATGTGCATGTGTGTCTGTCTATCTGCCTGCCTGTCTGTCTGTTTGTTGTAGGAGGCTGCTTGTTCATTTCCAGCTGCTCAACCCTGAAATAACCACACAGAAACTGTATTAATTAAATCACTGCTTTGCCCATTATCTCTATTTTCTCATTGGCTAACCCTTACATAACAATTTAACCCATCTCCTCCATTAATCTCTGTGTCACCACGAGGCTGTGGCTTACCAAGTAAAGTTCCAGTGTCTGTTTCCTGCAGGGCTACATGGCTTCTCTCTGACTCTGCCTTCTTTCTCCCAGCATTCAGTTTAGTTTTCCCCACCTAACTCTACTCTGCCCTAGCACACAGGAAAATCCAGCTTCTTTATTCATTAACCAATAAAAGCAACACATAGACAGAAGGACCTCCCACATCATGTGTTGTGTCTGTGTATCTGTGTCTGTGTGGCTGTGTGTGTTCTGTGTGTGTCAGTGTGTGTATATGTTATATTACCATGAGATAAATTCTCTTCAATGGAGAAGCAATCCTATTTCCAACTAAATTTGGTTCAGAAACACATTAAATCTAAGTTCCATGGCAATTAAACTATTTTTATTGGAAAGATCTAAAATACCAATAGTGAAATGAATGAATAGCTAGAGGTTCCTTTAAAACAATGTATTATACATGTATATTTTAGAAATCTATTAGCCAAGAGATCCACTTTAGTCTCTAGGTTTTTTTTTTATATTGGATAAACATTTGGTATTTTTATTGGTTTGCTTTGGTATTGTGCCTCATTAAACAAGAATTTTCATACATAAGTGTATTTTGTTGTTACAGTTTTTGTGCCATCAAATTATGTGGCATGAAGAGATCATTAAAACCCTTGATTAAGAAGAAAAAAATCAATGTGTTGAGTCCTCATGCTGTGCTGACATTAACCTTCGAGCCTGTTGTATCTATTATTTAATCTTCACAACAAACTAGTATAGTTGCAGTGTCATTAACTTTTACAGGTTTGCAAACTGAGACACAGAACAGATACCATTACATGGCTTCAGCAAAAAGTGACACCATGATGCAAACCCAAGCAGCCTGACTCTGGTCTGAGCAGTTGATAATGACAAACAAATAGAAGTCTGAGGAAGAGTGGGTGACTTGTGTAACTTTCTTTGACACAAACATTGAAGATCCAGAATAGTGCTAAACTGTGCTTTCTGACTATTAGCAGCAATTTCTGCCTTTTTAACCTAACTTTTTATTACTGTGCCTTGGGCAAGTTTATTACCTAAAAACTAAGAGAAACATAATGGATTTCCCAAACCAGGAAGCTTGTGTGTGCAACTGTATGAATGACACATGGTTACCTGGATACCTGATGGACAACCCAAAGCTGCTCTTTAATAGGTTTCATCTCTGTCATGCCTCAAATTGAAAGGCCAAAGACTGGATGAAGGTAATGAATGACACAGAAGCCACAAACACAACTGGCTTTGATTCCCACATTCAAACAGTAACCCATCTCTCCCAACCTGATCCCATTCTTTCTGTAATATCAACCCACATGTTTAATTTAAGCACAAAACTGCATTTGGGTGAGTCAGAAGGCTTATGACTTGACTTGAGTCACTCTGTCCTAAGTTGAATCTCATTCTCATTGTGTTCCTTTAGGGCAGAGTATTGAAATATTGGTGAAAGGGGGATGTGCTTGAAAGAATACCTCTCTAGCAGCTCTCTGAAGCCTTCCAAAACACTTGCTACCAACACAAACATAAGCCTCCTCTCTTCTGACTCCAAAGTAAAAATAGAGACTGTGAAGTGTCAAAAGCAAATAGCAAAGGACATCAGATAGCCTTTCAGCATGGTGTGTTTGCATGGAGACAGCAATAACTTTGAAGTGCTCAGTCTTTTGAGCATCTTTATCAGAAGCTCCCCAGGGTCTACTGTTTCCTTTCTTTTAAAAGACATGGAGTACCCATCCAAAAAATAATTACTGAGCTCTGATTATTTCTCAGGCTCTGGCCTTGGATTTGAGGGTATTTCATCCAATAAGATACATTTAGCCTCTGTTCCTATGGAGTTTATAGTTGCATGATAAATCAGCTATGAAATGTCAATAGTGTAATGGGGACTTTAGTCAAAACATCTAAAGTCCAGGAAAAATAGTTCATCAGAAGAGACCCTTAAATTAAACTCACGGGATTTATAGGTATATAAATGGTCAAATAACTAAGCAGATGAGTTCTTGGTAACTCTCAAATGCCATGTATGTATCACAGCTACATTTCTCAAACCCAAAGTATTGAGTAATAAGAATAACAGTAATCATTTTTAAGTAATAAAACACAAAAGCCTACAACTAAGTTTTATTTAAAAATTAGCCCTCAATCTAATCAATATCCAACCATTTCATTATCACATTGAATTATTTGCCCTAGGTCTGGAAAGTGCTGTTTTGTTTATAGAAAACTGTAGTTTGTCTTGAAGCTGTGGGGATGTGGAGGGTAACTCTGTAGAGCATCATATGTATCAGAGCTGGAACTAGGGGTGAAGATTTATCAATATATAACTAACACCTTTGTCTAAGAAAAAAAGCATATAATTAAGAACAATATATGGAATCTTCTCTACTAATGAGCTGACAGAATAAGCAGAGAACACAGGAGAATTTAAAGAACTCACAGCATGTTTGTTAGAAACAATGTGCATGGAGAAAGAGAGAGGATTTCTTCTCATTAGCAATGATGAATTGCATAAAACAGGAAAGGGTCCAAGTCACTCTACCAAAACAGAACACTTTAAGCACTGATAATAGTCAGCAAGCAGTGTCAGCACCCCATTTAAGCAAATTTCATTAGGAAAAGCTGTACCTGGGAAATTCCCTGTACTCTACATCCACCACTGCAAAGGCAGAAAATGCTAAAAAGCCACAACAAAAGAAAACCGTCATGCTTCAGAAAATTTTAACTTTTTTCTTCTGCTTTTATACAGATATGGTTTAGGTCTCAGACAATATTACCAAGTGCAGGATCCTATCTGTGGTGATTTGAATGAGAACATTCCCCCTTAGGCTCATGCATTTGAATACTTGGTCCCCAGTTAATGGAACTGTTTGGGAAGGATTAGGACGTATGGTCTTGTTGGAAGAGGTGTGTCACTGGGAGTGCACTTCGATGTTTCAAACACCAATGCCAGGCCCAGTCTTGTTTTCTCTCTGTGTGTCTGTAACTTACAGATCACAAGTGAGCTCTCAGCTACTGCTCCAGCTCCATGGCTGCCTGCCTGACTGCTACCATGCTCCCCACAATGATGTTCATGAGTTTGCACTTTGAAAGAGTAAGCAAGGTCCCAATTAATCTCTTCCTTTTTATAAATTGCATTGCTTATGATATGTTCTCACAGCAATAGAATAGTAACTAAGTCACCACCCCACTGCCCTGCTCTTCTCTGTCTCAGCTCCACTGTTGACTCTGCTAAGTGGAAGACAAAGATGTCTGCTGCCAGATCCAGACCATCATCCTACAAAGTACAAGTTTTCAATATGGAAAATAAACAGCTCCACCTCCTAGTAACTCCTGGATTTACTTTAAAGCAATTTGTTGCATTAATGTAATTAATGGTGGCCAGAGAGCTAACTTAGTGGACAATGCACTTGCTAAACAAGCATAAATACTGGACTTCAGGTTGCAAGAACTCATATAAAGCCAGAGGTCATAATAGGCATCTGTGATCCCAGCACACCTACAGGAGAAGGGGTGGCAGAGACAGGAAAACTCCCCAAAGTTAGCATAGTAGCATGGACATATAGACAATAAGAGAACCTGCTTCAAACAAGGTGGATATTGAGGACTAAAACCTTAGGTTGTCTTCTGAACTCTATATGCATGTGGTATGTAGACTCACACACACACACACACACACACACACACACATCATGGACATCATACACACACCAAAGCTAGAAGCTATGTTGGCTGACTAGACCTGAATCAATCACAGTAACTATGCCAAGCCTATGTTCTGTCAGGATAGGTTCACACAGGGAACTCTGGGATCACAGGCAGACTGTCCTTCCTAGAAAAACAAAAACTAAACACATGGGTAAATGGGAGTGATCCAAGGAAGTCCACAAAATACTCAGGACAATTCAGAACTCAGGTTTTCAAGGAATTTGAAGACATCACCTTTGTATCTGTGGCAGTTTGAGTGAGAAATGAACCTCATAGTTCTGGGCATTTGAATATTTGGTCACTTTTTGTGGTGCAGTTTGGGGAGGTTTAGGTGGTGCAGCTTTCTGGAGGAAGTACATCACTGGAGATGGGCCTGAAATTAAAAGCCCAGTGACATTTCCAATTTGTTCACTGTTTCATACTTGTGGTTGGAGGTGTGGGCACTCAAGTTCCTACTCCAGCCCATATGCCTGCCTGCTCCTATGCCTCCCCCACAGTACTGTACTCTTATCTCTCTGGAACTATAACACCAAAGAACTTCTTCCTTATATTAGTTTTCTTGGTCATGCTATCTTACAAAAGGAACAGAAAAGTAACTAATTAAATGTCTCTTATAAGTCTCCCCATTTTTGCTCTTCAGTGATGTTCCCTAGAAGTCTGTGCAGTCCTCTGTGCCATCTACTCTGATTCCTCCAAACCACTCCCATGATCCTCTACTTTTGGAGGAGGTTGCTTGTTGGTTCCTGGCTGCCTGGCTAGCTTAGACCCAAAATAATCACACAGAAACTGTATTAATTAAATCACTGCTTAGCCCATTAGCTCTAGCTTCTTACTGACTAACTCTTACATATTAATTTAACCCATTTCTATTAATCTGTGTATGGCCACATGTCTGTGGCTTACCAGCTAAAGTTCCCAGCTTCTGTCTTCAGCAGCTCCATGGCTTCTCTCTGACTTTGCTCTTCTTTCTCCCAGCATTCTGTTTAGTTTTCCCCACCTAAATAAGTTCTGCCCTATCAACTGGCCAAGGCAGTTCTTTACTCATTAACCAATAAAGGCAACACACAGACAGAAGGACCTCCCACACCACTCTACTGAAGAAACTCTTACACATTCAGTTTTCTCCTGAAGTGAACCTAAGCCTTTGTCACTCTGCTACTTTCACCCACAGTATCAACACTCCTATTACAGTCTTGACTCCAGTTTTCCTTGTTTTTGTTTTTCATAATTTCACATAGGAATACCATATTTATATTTCTCTCTCCAAATCTTTCTTCATACTCCTGATTCCATTGCAAAGTCATGCCTCTTATCCTACTCTTTATTATTGCTACACACACATACATATGTACATATATCATTTGTACGTATACATATATGCATATAGTTTAGTGATATATGTACGTATATGTATATATAATATATGTATATGTGTGTGTTGTGTAGCAATAATAAAGAATAGGTGTGTGTATGTGTGTATGTCCCACTGAGTCCATTTAGTGTTGCTCATATGTATTTGCTTAGGGCTAACCTCTTGAGATTGGATAACATACACAAAGGTTGACCTGACCCAAATCACAACCATCCTGTTAATAAGAATTATTGGGGGTGGGGTATAAGCAGAAGGAGGACTGCTAGGAAAGAGAATGAATGTTAGAGGAGGCAGAGAGGCACCCAGGATGGAAATAGTGGGCAGAGGCAGGAAGGTAATTGTGGGCACAGGGAAATGTGACATTATGTGTGTGTCTGAAAATGCTACACTGAAACTCATTATTTTACACAGGTAAGATATCAAAAAAAAAATAAGCTACTTCTGCCTAATTTCCTAAAAATCACTTTGCCTATTTTTAGTGTTTTTAATGTAAAATACTAGATTTGCTTGAATTTTTAAAACACAGCAAATGACTTTAGAAAGTAGGAGAAATAAAAAGCAAAAATATTTTCAGGCAGAGTGTATACTGACTTAAAATGTTCATTTGCATTAAATTATTCATCTGAGAATTTAATGGGAATGCCGTAATTACTCAGAGAGGCAAATGCCTATTACAATGTGGGGAAATCATGTATAGCTATGATGACTTTCTTTTTATTACTGCTTTAATAACTGCAGACTTCAACTGGTACCAATGATTATATTACTATTAATGCCTATTTTGTGCATTAGAAGTTGAGGAACATCTAAGAAGCTAGCTTGAATACATTTTTTAATCCTTAGTAATGATAAGCTTTCTTATTTTCCTTGTTCCCATCTGGTGAGCTTCAACAGAATGATAAAGAAAGGAGTCTAACAAATTTAATTATGTGAGCCATGTTTCCAGGACTGATAGATACTGTAATACATCCAGACTCAAACTTGCAAAGTTGCTTCAGAGTTGATTCCGGAATAAACTTTGTTTATTCCTAACTCCTTAAAATACTTCCAATGGCTCTGAGAAGAAGCGTCTCCTACAAAGTCTGAAATTACTCAATAAATAGGAACAATAGAGAAATAGCTTGCTCTAATTGATGTTTGCTGTATTGCAGGCACCGTGCCAAGCACTGCAAACACTATTTCAGCTCACCCTCACAACACTGTCGGTAAAGCCTGTCCTGTTTGCTCTACTTTTATTCCCACTACACCAGTGATTCTCAACCTGCCTAACGCTGCAACCCTTTAATGCTGTTCCTCAGGCTGTGGTGATCCCCCAAGCATAAAACTATTTCATTGCTACTTCATAACTGTAATTTTTTCCAACTGTTATGAATCAGAACGTAAACATCTGAGCTTTCTGGCAATCTTAGGTGACCCTGTGAAAGGATCAGTTAACTGCCCAAAGGGGTTGTGACCCACAGGTTGAGAATCGCCGCACTGCGTAGATTAATAAACCCCAGAAGTAGTTTTCACAGATGGCTGGAGTCATGAGGTACTATGTCTCAGTTTCTCAGCCATTAGGTATTAGATGTGGGAAAGTCCCTGCTCAATGATGAGTTTTGCCCTGCTGAGAAAGCTGAGTTCATTACTGCCTACAGTTGTCTGGAAATTCACAGAACCTAGAGACAGGGAGCATAGAGAGGCACTCTCCATTTCTACAGCTGTGCAGGACAAAGCAAAGAGGAGGGAGTGGAGAGAGAAATCCCACTGGTATCTTTCCAGCACCTGTTTCTGGGCCCTCTGAGCCTGGGCCACCATCCTTATATTCAGTAAACATATAGCTAGTATTTATAGTATCCTGCTAGTTGATGCTTCAGCTCTGTGGGAAGGGATTCTATTACTTCCACCTGAGAACACTCATTAATATTGACTGGACTTCATCTGAGAATTTAATGAGAATACCTTAATCAGGAACCTTTCTGTGTCTGATTAATCACCCATGCGTGTTAAGAAGAACCAGGATGGTCAGGGGCAACCACTCAAAACTGAATGTATTACCAGAGGGCTTGCCTATTTGTTCAAGGTATCTCTCACATCCAATTCTGTCTCAGCAACAATTATAATTTCCTTTTTAAAAAAGACATCAGCATAACGGTGGTATTCAAGAATAATAATCTATTTTAGACATTTTGCCCAAATCTAGCCTTAAGAACTTTTCTCTCTCTCTCTCTCTCTCTCTCTCTCTCTCTCTCTCTCTCTCTCTCTCTCTCTCTCTCTCTCTCTCTCTCTCTCTCTCTCTCTTTCTCTCTCTCTCTCTCTCAACACTTTTGAAGAATAGGCATACACATTCACCATTAGATTTAATCTCATTGCATACTTTAGTGTCCCTTCAAACTATAAGAAAATAATTGTGCACAGTAACAGGCCACTAGAAAGTCACTCTGCCCCTGGCCTGTCCCTGAGGTCCTAGACTTAGAAATCCTAGCCTCCTATGACTCAGCATCAACAGCCAAGTAATGTTTCAGAGTAAAATGCCTCGCTATACTTTTCCATTAGCTCACTGTGCATGCTCCAAAGACCTTATAAAAGCTGCCCCTCTGTTCAGTCCTCTGCTATCTTGGCTCCCAGTCAGAAGCAGCCACCATTCAGTTCTTCACCCCAATAAATTTCTTGTGTGAGATTTGTTGCGTGGTGTAACTTTGTAGTACTCCTTGACTCCTTACTGCCCAGATGCCCTTGCACAAGAAAAAAAAACTTACAAATTGCTCATAATTAATTTCTCATCTGTCTCCCTAATGAACTATGAATTCTAGTGCACAAACTATGTTTGTGTCTGAAGCAATAGCTAACATACAATAAAATCTTGGGAATTCTCTCTGTTATTATTGTTTCATATTTTATTAGAATATGTTAGTTATATATAATAGTAGGTTTCACTATGACATGTTCATAGATGTGGTGTGTGTATTTCTGTCACAGTCACTCTATCCTGGTTGCCCCTCTTTCCCCTTCCCACACCTGCTAATGCCTGCTCTTCAAGAATTTTTAACCAGCTTCTTAATCCATGCTTGCAGAAGTTTCCAGAAGTGCAGGGAGGCTGAAGAACTTGTCGCTATTCACACAGCTAAGGCTAAGCAAAGAAACTGGTTTTGTTCTTTGTCTTCTTCACTGTGCTGAGGATGAAACCCTGGGCCTACCATGTGGTAGGTATGCAATCTACTAAGAAGCTACAACCTCAGCCCAAGAATGCCAAGCCTAGTTTTGCCTGTCTATTTGGCTGTGCTTTCCCTTTCCCTCCATAATAACCATAAATTTTCTTTAATTGCATGAAATTCTACTTTTCAAAGGTTCTAAGAATTTAGTAGCCACGTAAGAACATTGAACTTAACACAATATTTTCAGCAATAAAAGCAGCATAGTCAAGTATTAACATTTTTCTACCTCCAAAATAAAATTCCATTATGTTATTGCCTAAAGTTATAGGTCAGGAATTAGCTACAGGGAAAACCATATTCATTATATGCATTTTCTTGAAGCATCTCTTTAAGTCCTCTTTTAATACAGGAATAGTTAATTAGATACTAAAATTCAGTTCTAAATCTGCCACAAGCAAGACTTCCAGGTAGAAATGCATAGGGGTGTTTTCCTTCAAATCTTACTAAGCTCCACATTCCCTATCTCCTGCCAATGTTCAGTTGCATTTGGAACATGATACAACAAACAGAAACCCGCTGGCAAAGACACTGACTGGGAGAAAAGTAATAGTGCAAGTAAATGAACTGCTGAGGAAAAATATAAAACTAAAAACAACTCCCCCTGAAATCGCGCCGAGGGATTAAAAATTGATGATCTGCTGAGTGGGCCCAGTTGTGGTTGGAATATGAAATGTTTCCCCACAGGTTTATGTGTTAAATACTAGGTCCCCAGGTAGCTGAAGTATTGAGGAGGTGGAGACTAATTATAAGAAGTAAATCACTGGGAGCATGCCTTTAAATGTTTTGAATCAAAATTTTTCAAGAATATGACAAAAGGTCAAATGAAATGATACCATAGTATAAGAAAGGGGCTAGAAGGAGAAGGACCACAGGAAACCACCCCTTTTGTTATCAGTTTTCCATCATAAAGGTTGGCAAATCTTAGAACAGAGCCAAAGGACAGCACTGATTATCAAAACCATCATCCTCAATCCATCATCACCACCTGATCTTTGCTCACACACACTTTTGCTTCTGTCTGAAGGGAAAATGTTATTTCCCCTGACCTCACAAATCTGGTTAAATTTGAAAGAGATAACTTCAGGTTCAGGAATGGCTGAGGGAATGCCTTAAAAATTCACTAAAAGCAGTGAGAACACGGGAGAAATTTGCAATTCAGCTTTTCCAGGGCATCTGAATGCAATCAAAGTCTTGTGACCATACAAGTGGTCTAAGCTAACTAAGGTATCTAGACCTTGGTTTGAACATGTGCTCTTCCAGGTATTTCAGCTTGTGCCATCTCTCACTCTCCTCCCCACAGCTCACTTGTGGCAGTAATAACCAACACTCTACTGAAGGTATTCATCAGCTTTAGAAGTTCCCTAGTAGAATTTTTGAGGTCACTTATATATACTACCATATCATCTGTAAATAATGAAAGTTTGACTTGTTCCTTTCCAATTTGATTCCCCTTGATCTCCTTTTGTTGCCTTATTCCTCTAGCTGGAACTTCAAGAGCTATGTTGAATAGATACGGAGAGAGTGGACAGCCTGGTCCTGTTCCTGATTTTAGTTGAATCACTTTGAGTTTCTCTCCATTTAATTTGATGTTGGCTGTAGGCTTGTTGTATATTGCTTTTATTATGTTTAGATATGCTTATTGTATTCCTGATCTCTCCAACACCTTTATCATGAAGGGGTGTTAGATTTTGTCGAATGCTTTTTCACCATCTAATGAGATGATCATATGGTTTTTTCTTTCAGTTTATTATACAGTATAGTACATTGATAGATTTTTGTATGTTGAACCATCTCTGCATAACTTGGATGAAGCTGACTTGATCATGGTAGATGATTTCTTTTATGTGTTCTTGGATTCGGTTGTCAGTATTTTACTGAATAATTCTGCATCTATGTTCATGATTGAGATTGATCTGTAATTCTCTTTCTTGGTGGAGTCCTTGAGTGGTTTTGGTATCAGGGTTACTGTAGTCTCATAAAAAGACTTTGGCAATGCTCCTTCTGTTTCTATTATGTGGAACACTTTGAGGAGTATATAATAGCCAGAAAGTGGAAACAACCTAGATGGCCAGCAACCAAAGAATGGATAAAGAAAATGTGGCACTGTGGGAAGTCCAAGGCCCTCCCACCTCCAAGGCAGGGTACCCTGCCCTCTCTTAAGTATGGAAGGGGAGGGAGGAGAGTGAGTGGGGGGAGAGGGAGGGGAATGGGAAACAGTGAGGAAGTGTCAATTTTTGAATGGAAAAGTAAAAATAAATAAATATAAAAAATCATTGTAGCTTCAAAATTAAATTATTAAGATGCACAGCTCAAAAAAAAAAAGAAAGAAAATGTGACACATTCATACCATGAAGAACTACTCCGCAGTTAAAAAAAAATGACATCTTGAAACTTGCATGCAAATGCATGGAACTAAATAACTCAGACTCAGAAAGAGGAGCAAGGTATGTACTCACTCATAAGTGAATATTAGATGTAGAGTATAGGATAATAAGCCTAAATAGTCCATGATCCCAGAGAAGCTAGATAATAAGGAGAACCTTAAGAAAAACATGGATCCCTCTGGGAAGTGGAAATAGACATGATCTCCTGAGAAAATTGGGAGAATGGGGATGGGGAGAAAAGAAAGGGCAGAAGGGGAGGAAGAGAGGGAAGAGGAGAACTTGAGGGAATGGAATGGTCTAGATGGGAGAAGGACAGAGAGGGAGAGCAAAGAAAGAGATATCTTGATTGACGGAGTCATTATGAGGCTAGCAAGAAACTTGAGACTAGAGAAATTCCAAGGAATCCACAATGATGACCCAAGTTAAGACCCTAAGCAATAGAGGAGAGGGTGCCCAAACTGGCCTTGCCCTGTAGTCAGACTGATGAATATCTTAAACATCACCATTGAACCTTCATCCATTACCTGATGGAAACAAAGGCAGACACCTGCATCAAAGCACTGAACTGAGCTCCCAAAGTTCAGTTGAAGAGTGGGAGGAGTGAAAATATGAGCAAATAGGTCAAGACCATGATGGGTACACCCACTGAAACAGTTTACCTGAGCTAATGGGAGCTCACCCTATAGCCAGACAGGGAAGGAAACAGCATAGAACCAAACTAGTCCCTCTGAATGTGGGTGACAATTGTATGGCTGGGGCAGACTGCAGGATCACTGGTAATGACACCAGAATTTATACCTACTGCTTGTACCTATTCTCTTTGGATGGATATCTTGCTCAGCCTAGATATAGTAGGGAGGGCCTTAGACCTTTTCTAAAGCAATGTGCCTAACCCTCTCTGAGGAATGGGTGGTGGTGGGGTGGGAGGTAGGAGGAGGGGATGGGAGGAGGGGAGGAAGTGCGAACTGGAATTGTATGTAAAATGAAAAAAGATAACTTGTTTTCTTTTTTAAAAAAAGAAAAAAGAAAGAAAACCAACACTCAGGCTATACAGAAACTAGATGAGCTTCGGAACTCCCCACGTAGCCACATTCCCAAGTGTCACTATTTAATCTCTCTGAGATATCCATACATTCTTGACAGAAAAAACAAAAACAAAACAAAGCAAAAAACAGAAAACTCAGCCTTACTGATCAGAACTTATTTCTGTAACCCATCCAGACTCTTCATTTCAATTTCGAGCTTCCCAAACTCAGTCTGTGATATTATGCTGTGGCAACCCAAGTTGACAATATAACTGTGAATGGATGTTATCTCCTCAACTATCCTGCACATTTATTCTAAAGGAGGTGGGAAAGATGCAGCTCTTCTCAGTTCCAATGAACTTTAGTTTCTTAGTTAAAAGCTATCTGTGGTAATCTTGGCTAACAAAATAACAAAAAATGAAACTAAGGTTAATTGACTTTAGAGAAAATCTGTAGCAATAGTACAGAGTTCCCATCTTGCCCTCATCCATATTTTCCTCATGTCAACTGTTTATGGGATACTTACCTGAATTTCTAGATAAATAAGTGTCTCTGGTTTTTCCACGATAAATATTTTATGCTTTTTTTATAGTTACTAAATTCATGAGAAGATACCTTGAAACTAGAAAAGACCTATCTTCAAATTTTTATCCCTAATTTTAACGTGCCCTGATGAACATTGTCTGCAATGATAATTTGTGGATGTGGATCTAATGATGGTTCTATTTTCTTTCTCCCTTGCACATAATTGGAACTCTGCTGAAAAACAAAAGCCATTCCTTTTCTATGGAAACATTTATTTGAGTCAAATATTTATTTCTAAGAGCACAAGCTCAAAATATTTATTCTATAGGTCTGAACTAAACAGTATTTGTATTTTTAACTAAATTGGTCCAACTTTGGCTACCAGCAGCTCTTTCAGATTACCTATGTGCTCATTTAAGAAGCCCCCATGAACTTAATTGGATTTCTTTACTTTCTGTCATAACAAAATACCTCATGCTTAAAATGGCCCTGTTCAAGTCATGTCATGAGCTTTCTCTGTGGGTTCCTGACTCCTCTCACTGGGGAATGGCATAA
Organism: Ondatra zibethicus; assembly: GCA_004026605.1. Classification (NCBI taxonomy): domain Eukaryota; kingdom Metazoa; phylum Chordata; class Mammalia; order Rodentia; family Cricetidae; genus Ondatra; species Ondatra zibethicus. Next base: position 1,233 of record PVIU01013159.1, on the reverse strand, counting down.
AGACACCAAGATCTAGGCATCTGGAGTGCTCATGGATACTAGAAAGTTACTGCTCCTAGGACATCTCAGGGGAAAGCAAGGCAATTCATATAGGCAAGCTAATTAACACATTAAATCACCACTTCTATATCTATCAACAAATACTGGTGCAGGAGAACTGTCTGTATTCTATCAATCATGATTTAAATAAACACTGATTGGCCATTAGCCAGGCAGGAAGTATAGGAGGGAAAAACCAGACAGGAAGTAGGGGTGGGGCAATGAGAACAGGAGTATTCTGGGAAGAAGGAAGCTCTTTTCAGAGTCCTGCCCAGACCAGTGAAGAAGCAGGATGTGGCTTGCCCCACTGAAAAAGGTACTGAGCCATGTGGCTAACATAGATAAGAATAATGGGTTAATATAAGTTATAAGAGCTAATACGAAGCCTGAGCTAATGGGCCAATCAGTTTATCATTAATATAGACCTCTCTGTGTTATTTCTTTGGGACCTAACGGCTATGGGAACTGGGCAGGACAGAAACCCCAACAAGCCTGGCCCTCATGCTACAAAATACAACAAAACTATGAGTTTACATATATAGTTTGAATTCCAATTCTAATATACACATAAAGTACTTTTGGAAAAATCAACAAACAACCCTATAAGAATCACAACCAGTCAGGGTGATGCACACCTTTAATCCCAGTACTCAGGAGGCAAAGGCAGGTGGATCTCTGAGTTCAAGGCCAGCTTGGTCTATAGAGTAAGTTCCAGGACAGTCAGGGCTATTACACAGAGAAACCATGTCTCAAAAGAAGAAGAAAGAGGATGAGGAGGAGGTGGAGAATGAAGAGGAGGAAAAGAAGGAGGAAGAGGAGGAGGAGGAAGAGAAGGAGGAGGGGGAGGAGAAAGGGAGAAGGAAGAGAAAGAAGAAGAAGAAGAAGAAGAAGAAGAACAACAACAACAACAACAACAACATTGGTCTTTACACCTACATAATATTGAGCACAGCCAATTTTGTACTTTAGCTTTACAGTCTCCAATGCAATACTGTTTTCTGAATTTACTTGTTTTGTTCAAATATATTTGAACCACACCCAAAGTGTGGTATTTATTTATAATGCACACAAATTCACTTGTATTACATTTTGAGTTTCCTTACTTTTTTATTGGTTTTATTGATGGAGTTTGATATGTGGTGAGAATATGAAACATTTTCATAGTACTAACAGTAAAGATTAATATAAAAAGAT